>VZTL01029097.1:54495-102926 GCA_013400535.1 Scopus umbretta
GGCCCCAGCCCCGAGGGGTGCCCCTGGCCCCAGCCCCGAGGGGTGCCCCTGGCCTCAGCCCTGAGGGGCGCCCGTGGTCCCGGCCCCGAGGGTGCCCGTGGTCCCGGCCCCGAGGGGTGCCCCTGGCCCCGGCCCTGAGGGGTGCCCCTGGCCCCAGCCCTGAGGAGTACCCGTGGTCCCGGCTCCGAGGGTGCCCGTGGCCCCGGAGCCCGCGGTGCCAGCGGCAAACGGGGGCAGGCGGTGGCCAGCGCGGCAGGTAGCCCTGGCGAACGGTCTCATAAAGCAATTCCTCTCTCTCTCTTTTTCTTTCTAAATTCTGCCTTTTGGGGTGGCGAGGCGGCCGGGGCGCATCCGCATGAAGCGGGGAGGGGGGGTTGTGGTGTTCGTACTGCAATGCACAGGTGGCTGAAGAGTTCAGTCTTCCTTCAGTATTCGCACTTTGAAATGATGGAATTAAAAATGCAGGGAGCTGAGGAATAACACGTTTTGGTGGGTGGACTGCTCTTACCCTATCTGGCTGACTAACCACCTATTTATGAAAAGGGCATGTGAGTGCACCATCTGAGAAGGCAAAATTCCCTGCACTGTTAGTGTTGGCACCCGTGAAATTCCAACAAAAATCAGTCATTGCCATGAGTCTTTTAATCGGAAACTGCACAGTAACCCTCAGAGAGAGCCAAAGGTTTTCATGCTCAGTGAAGGCAGGGATGGTGCTAGCACAGATAAAGCAGCTCAGGGCACCTGGGTACTCAGCTCTCTGTTCTCTCCTCGCAAGAGGCGTCAGAGAGGCTGTGGATCTTGCTGCAAGACAAAAACCTGCCTGTAAACCAGAGGGTTTCCGGGAAAGGCAGGTAGGCTACAAGGAGGACTTGCTTTCTCCCACCCCACACTACCTTTTTTTCATCTTTCCCAAGTTGCGTTTTGTGACTCAGCTGTTAATCCCCTTTATTTGCAGAGCGTGCAGATAGATGGGTGTGTTAGACAAGGGACAAGCAGAGGGATAATCAGAAGATGCGTTTCGCCTGGAACGTGAGACCCATAAATGCACCTGTCTCAAAGTCAAATTAGTAACAATAAAAAGACCCAGGAAGCAGTGATCAACACAAAAATGTACAAAAGCATGACATCTCACTGCAGACTCTTTCTCTGATTTTTGTAGGTCCTTCTCAATCCTGCCCCTCTATTTCAGTGATTTTCTTCCACGGGATCGTACCGCGTGGGCCAGAAGATCAGAGCACTTTCTAGGCAGGCTTTAAAATTAAAGCTGGTTCAAAGGTTTGCGAATTTTTTTTAGGGAAACATCACAACAAGTTGATGTTCTTGTGGTTTGTTTTCTTTGAACCAGTTCTACTGAAAACACATCTTGTTGTCCTTGTAGACCGAGCGCAGTCTGGGCTTCGTTCAGTGATAAGTTCTTCTGAGAAACCAGACAAGAAAAGACAATTCGTGTGCTCTGGGGACACCTGTCTATTTAAGGAATCAAAATGAACTCATTTGAAGGGTCACAGCTTAGTGCCTGTGAAACGACCTCTTTAGAAGAGTCTGGAATAGGCAAGTCAAGACTAAACTGGGCACAGGTCAATTTTTCCATATTCATCACTGCTATGGGGAAGAAACCACCCTGTTAATACGAAATCTTCTCTATTAAGCTGTTTTTAAAGTACAGAATGGAAAAGGTTTTATTTAACTTCTGTGGTCATGATGTAACTCTCTGGCAGGGAAGCTAGTATATTTGTAGCTCAGCTAGGCCTGGAGCTAAGAGAGCTAATGATTGCCTCAATTTCTGGTAAGGTGCAGTTCTAAGGGCATTTTCAGCCTTCACTTCTTCCTCCCCTCCCTTTCAAGAGATCTCAAAAACAAGCCTTTAATTTTCAGCAAGATCTTCTCTTGTGACCTTTAGAACATATCAAGGGTTATCTTAAGAGTAAAACGACACTAGTTACAGGGTTCTTGAACTGAGTTTTGGGGGCATATCCTCACAGGCGTATCACTCCACTGAGGCACCTGTAACACTGAAGATGTCCCCATTGTCCCACAGATGTCTATCCACAACACTTCCCAATATTTTCTAATAACTGTAGCAGCTAATGACAACTGTGAGTGAAAAGCCCTCTTCACTTCTGCACTACGGCAAGGAGTATTTTTAGGTCAAAGACCAAGAAATATCCAAAGATAAAAACTAAATAGCTTATGATACATATTCTTCCATGCTTCTCTTTCACTACAGGAAAAAAAAAAAAAAAAGTGTTTTGATTTCTGCAGTCTCAGATGTTCCTTGAAAAATGATCTGCCAGTGTGACGCTTCTGTAGAAGATCTGACGGGGACTGTTGCTGAGGTGCAGAACGGCCGTATCACAGCATATCTTTCTCATCATGAAAATATTTAATCAGTACCTGAAGTCCAAGTTTTAGAGCTGCTTCCTAAGTAGAAGTAATTGCTAGTCCTACCTCTTGGGAAACAATAGTAACGGATTCTTTAACTAAAGCTTGGAAATCCCATCTCCCTAAGAACTCCTCAGCAGGATTTAAGAGACTGAGCGTGCTTGGAAAGCTCACGGAAACACGACAGCTGAACTTCCAATGTATTGTAAAACATATCAAAAGCGCTGAGCTCCTGTGAAGTGAACTGACTGCTTTTCATATAGCCATTTCAAAGACACTAAATATTACCAAAATAACTCCTCAGTGGGAAGGAGCTTTAGACTGGTAGTGGATTTTCTTTCTTAATACCTGCAATTCCAGGAGGTTTGTTTTGTGACATATTACACAATTCCTGTCTCCTGACCTCTATTCTTTCCCCTTGTCAGAAAAAGCTTTTTGCTGTTTTGGCCCTAAAATCCTCTTGAAGTCTCCTGCGTTTTCTAAAATGCTACAGCGTAAAAGTGCCATAGGAGAATGGGTAGACTACACAAGAGAATCTCTGTCACAGGCAAGGTCTTTCACAATGCTGGGGAAGACAAGTTGAACGCAACATATAAACTCTAGCGACAAAACACGAAGTTGTTTTTCCAGGTTTTTGCTCATGTTTATTTATACACTTCTAATTCTATGTCTCTTTCCAGCTGAGGATCTTAGAGTTTTGTAAATATTGAAAAATCAAGCCTCAGGTTAGGAAATGGGAAAGTACAGTAATTCCCATTCTACAGAAGAGAAACTGAAATGTATTTGAAAAGTAGATCTCAAAGTTGCTACAGTGGCTCACTGTAAAATGAAAGCAAATGAAATCTTTATGATATTTTTACTCAAATACTATTTTTTTAACACTAAAGTCTTCCAATCTCACTGCATACTAGATGATTACGCTCCTACAAGACGACAGCAGCAGTGTGGAAATAAAGGCCTGAGCAAACTGAGACCAAGGTAATCCTCAGAGAGGGATCTAGAGAAACAGAAAGGTAGATGAACAGCTCAAACTCCACCAGCCAAGGAATCTTCTAGCTGGCCATGACCTGTTTGAGATATCTACCTCTGCAATAAACATTGTGACATTCAACTATTGAAGGAGTCTCTAATTAAGTAAGTACACAGTTCAAGAAAATTAAGAGATTTCTTGACTTAAATTAAGCATAGTTAATGTTTACTTAAAAAAAAAGAAAAAGTTGAACCATCTTTTCTGTGAATAAATATGTATTATCTGCTTTCCATGAAAAAAAGCAACGCTCCACGCATACTTCATTCTCTAGTGAGGTTAAGCATACAGGGGGATAAGTCAGGGAGAAAGTGGTGAGCATAGCCCAAGAAACTGAGGTCCATGACACATGTTCTGACAGTCAGCTTGGAAATAACTCCAGACTTGACTGGCTCTTCCCTTTTCTTCTGACAATTAGAACCACTCTCTGGGCTTTTTCCTTCAGCAATCTTCTCCTCCTTTAGCAGGGAAGGGAGTTGTAGCAAAGGATGCTACAACATCCTTTGTGCATTAGGATGCTGCGAGAATGAGTCACTGTCCCAGGCTGGGTTCTTCTCTTTGGACAGAACGGACAGAAGTCTACAAGCCGCCTTCACCTTTCAGCACTGTAGAAAGCACATTTACTTTAAAAAGCAGTAGTATTTAGGAATCTGTCAGAACATTTCATTTTTCAAAGCACATGGTTAACATTCAGGAGGTAGGAATTTCACTAGTGGATATTGTGCTATGGAAGGTGATACTGGAAGTCCTGGTTTCTCTTTACTGGTCTTCAATGCTTCCAGGGGGAAATGGAGGGAATTCAGAGTGAAGTGAATCCCTCAGGATGGCCCAGAAATACCTACTGGCATCCTGATTTTGTGACTGAGCAATAATTGTGGGCGTATACCTTCATACGAAGCTAGTATGGGACAAGCCCTGATGCTTCTCTCAGCCTTGATTCTCCCAAATGTCCACAACCCATCTTTTTCCTGTGGACACCCACCCTATCCTTCTCTGTTATGCAATTATTGACAGTACAATCTCACTATATTTTACATTTCTCCCAATGAGCAGGGATGTAATTTGTCTATTTACTTGCAAAAGAATTACGTGCATTTATGACAGTGTAAAAATATAAATGTCAATTTATTGTTGACGTTATCAGCGTAACATGACGTTATGCAAAGAAAATCTTGGAGGACACAAAACGGTATAATGTAAATAGTATTTTCCTCACCACTTGAACAGGTTGACTTATCCTCTTTTGTGCTGCCTAATGATCCATGACATGTAAGCACCGGGCCTTTAGTCTTTATTGAACCACTTTAGTTTAGCAGTATCAACAAAAGACTATAATTATATAGATTCCATAAATTACCATTAAGCTCCTTTATTTTTTGTGGCGGGTGTTAGTGACTTTAGATGATGTATCTAAGAATCAGGGCAGCTTGCATCCAATTCAGGTTAGACCTGCAGAAAGTCCTGGGTGTATACGCAGTATCTAGAGATCTATCTTTATTAACTGGTCTTAAAGGTATAGAGGGCAGGAGGGTCCTGGGAGTTATTAGGAAGGACTGTGAAAGATTCCGTCTAAAGTCTAAAGAAGCATTTGGGTGGTCAAGCTATGCCCAAGATTCAGGCCAAAGGAGTCACCTAAAATCTGCCGTATCACATGGAGACACAGAGTGTTAGATCCCTATACTTTCAAAATTTAGATCTTCAGGCATCCCAAATCCAAAAGGCACCTAAATTCTGCAGGTATTTATGTATTTGTTTCCAGCTGTAAAAACCCCTAACAGCTTGCATGTCTGCCAAAATGAATGTATGCAGCTATCCACGTTCTGAGAGAGTAATTCTTGGTGATTTTTCCCCATTGGGAAATTAATCTTGATTTTAGCTCTGCTTACAGAAACAGTGTACTTCAGAGCAATCACGTATATTAAATTTTATGTGCAATTATACTTTTAACCTTCTCCTAAGACATTTTACATGTGCAGGTGCCTTGTTCACATGCAGTTAACATCAAAAGTCGCATTTGCGCTATGGTACTGAAAAACTGTGAAGGTCTTTTCAGTTTTAGTGATATTAATAACTCTACAATGTAAGTGACCAAAAACTGTTTGCCAAAAGCAAGAAAAGGTTTCAGAAGTAGGAAATGTTGGGTATCTCTTTAATTCAAACAGCACTTGAAATTTAAAATAAAGATCTACGCTTATGAGAATGAAGCATTTAGTTGTTGTGTGACTGTCCTAATTGCCTGGAAAAATAGCTGGTATATGACTTCTTGAGAGAATTTGCTAAAGCTGGTTATACAAACACTTGAATCAGACTCAAACTCATGCAATTTACTGGATTTGTTGATTAAGCCTGTAACATTTGCACAGATTACTTTACTTTTGCTCTGATGGATCTGTTTCTGCTGAGGTAAAACTGACTTCATACCAAGTCTTTTGAAAGAAAACAGATGCTTGTTACTTGCTAAAATTGTGAAGGCTCTATTTCTATGAGATGCTACTAGTCAGTTTGTCAAAGAAAAGACGAAAACCAATATTGTTCTTGCACATTTTTCTTACATTTATCCTATAATAATAAATATTTATCTTATTGTTCCTGTGCTGACATGTTGTTATAAAATCTCATAAAGCATAATTGTGTGAATATCGTTTTTCATGTTATTTTTGCATTAGACTATTATATTTCTGGAATTAGATTTTCACAGATATTAATATCTGGTCTCTAAATTCCCCTGAAATACCAAGCTAATATGTGATGCTCTCATGAGGCTAGCATCTTGAACTCTTGCCAATATATGAGAAAGATGGTTTAGGAGGTTAAGTTAGTGACAACGCAAGTGGTGTCTGCCCCCTGAGCCAGCACAGAACTCAGACCCCAACCAGCTGTCGGCAGCTTCCACGCCGTTTGCAGCTGATGCCTTCTGAACGATATACACCACCACGGCTATGACCACTTGCAAGTGTTCAGAGAGGAAGAGTGCTAGTTATTAGTATTATCATCATCTTGCCCACAAGTACAGTTTGGTAATAATACCTGGCCTCTAAGTTTCCCAGAAACGGCAAATAAATAGGCGCTTTTTAGTGTTTTTTTTACTAGCCATTACGGAGCACTGCTGTGTTTCACCCCAGGGAGGGTGTGTGTGAAACAATCCTTGTCTGTGGCCTTTAGAGTATTTTCTGATGAAAGTTCTAACAGATATGTAAAAGATACCATTAATCCAGCAGCACTTCTGAAAAACCACAGAGAGATGAGTTTGAATTTTAACTAGTGAATTGGTGTGGACTGAGTGCATTTTGCTTGTATTGTCTTCATTAGAGCCATCAGAAAATATGAAAACTCTCCCTTTACCATTAGTCAGCCAAAAGGCACTTGGGCTATGCTTCGCTGAACTCAATACCCTCTGGGCCACATCCTGGTTACTCCTATTCATTGCTTTTGGAGGGATTAGAGCAGACTGCATCAGTAGTTCATCAGATCAAGCCTTTGCCTGAAATCCTGCTGTTTATTTCAGTTCAAATGCCTGGCCACAGACCTCTCCAGGGAAGAGTTTTGTTTCCTCAGATGTATAACTATTGAATGCAACTGTTGCCCTTGGGAAAATGTTTAATGTATTTATTGCTCTATTTGGTAAAGTAACAGATGGGCACGTCTGATACCTCCCTGAGGAAAACTTCTCCCAAACTCCACTGTGATTCTGCCAACACCTCCCCCCACCAAAAAAAGATTAAAAAAGGAAAAAGACAGACTTGTGCAGATTAAAAAAATGCTGAGTAACACTACAGACAGGGCACGTTACTGACAGACCTGCTGTGAGTTTAGCAGCAGCCTCCAGATTCAGTGGCAAATAAATTTGTAATGCTTTAAGATGAAAGAATCCAGCAGGGTGATGGTCAAGGAGGGAACAGGACTCTACTCCTCCTTATCTGTAGTTTTCAAGAAATACATACCAACTTTTGAAACTGGCACTGACAGTGCTGTTTTTAGAAAGGAAATGATTTCTACCTGTACAGGTGTAACCGAAGACCTCATTTCAGCTAGTTTGTGAGCAGTTCTTATTGAAGATGAACCACAAAAGCAAAAAAAAAGAGCAAGACTGACGCTGCAGTTGTAGGTCCTGTAGAGAGACTTCCAGTACGGGCCACAAAAGTTCCTGGTAAAGTGAGAGATGTTCCACCACTAGAAACATTCCTGGAACAGGATGGTTTGTGGAGTGACGGAAATATATGGCTAATATTTTGGACCCTGGTATATTCCCTGCTGATACGGAGATGCCAGGTAGTGGTGAGGAAGGGTAGGGTTGCAGAGATAGCTCTTACATTTTATTTGAAATAAAACCAGCACGAGGCAACAACTGTTCTGCTGGGACAGAATTATGGGATTATAAAGCACCATGTTTGCAGAATATCCTGTCCACAAAGGTAGAGTCAGGTCTTCTACTGTGCTTAACCATAAAGGGATTTCCCAGCAAAAGGGAATCTCCAGCTTCCAGCTCAGGCACAAACAGCCAGCAGGAACTCCCCTTGGCTTCATGGGTCCAGCTGACGCTGCAGAACTATCTGCAAAGCACTAAGCGAGCGAAAAGAGAAGTTCCCTTCACAGAGGGTGAAGTTTATTGGGATGACTTGCAGAAAGGAGCTAATGCAATGCAATAACTCTAATGCTGGACATATATGAACATAGAGGAGGGCTTGAATGATGGAACGGTGATGTTGCTTTTGACTAACAAGGGGGATTCTCTTTCTTGGAAATAACAAGGTTAGACGTCTGAGAAAAGCTGTCTTCCTTTCCTCAGACCACAAAAGAATGAAAAACTAAGCGGGATTTGTCCTATAAATACTTAAGACTTGTATCAGTAAGAGCTGGCATGTCTTTTTGAAAAAGAGCACCCTTAGAAGGGGATTTTTTTTTTTCTTCAACCTCTATTCTCCCCACAGTGCTGGTACAAGAAAGGCCTTTATACCACAATAAGTCACGTTGTCTAATACTGGAAATGCCATGCTACTGCTAGCTCTGCGCCTACATGATATGGAAGCTGTACCCCTTTAGTATAGTGACACAATTAAAATAGTACAACTTCGTGCAGCTTTTGCTAATAGCAATCCACTTCATAAAGGCTAAATCTAGATAAACCGACCACTTCATCTCCATTAAGTCTTCTCCATTTCTAATGCATCTTGTATTAATAAACATTGTTGATGTGTGGGTGTTTCAAGATGCTCAAAGACTGAGAAAGAGCTCTGTGTAACTTCAGGGAAGAGTTTGGAAATTCAAAACAACTCACTTGAGCAGCAAAGAGGATGGGAAGACTCTTTCCCACTGAGCCATATTGCAAAAGGCTACAGCAAGTAACATGAAATAAAAATGTGAAAAAGAACCACAAAGGAGATGTAAGATGAAGGGCGTGGAGGTTATACACATCATGGAAGGGATCCCACCGAAGTGCAAGGGGAAGTTAACCACACTCACAACAACAACGAGGACCAGTACAAGAAAGAGCAAGTCCCTTTATGCAACTGAAAGAGAAATGAGGTCACCGAGTTCGCTGAGTTTATCTTACTCCACCACTAGATGTTTGCACTCGTGCACTGTTTTCACTTTTATTTACATAAGAAAGGTCTACAGTAAGTTACTCTTGGCAACATGGTCACACCACAAATCTTGCCTGAGCATGTGGGAGAAAAAGATTTATTTTCAAAGCCTTCAAGTCATCAAATTCTTACGAAATCCACTCCTTTTCCCTTGAAGGAAATTACATTGGCTCGGACCTAACATGTATTATTCAGTCAATCCACTCGCGGAAATAACCATGGTTTAGACCATATCCTTTCATAGTAGGATCTTTAAAAAGAGGGAAGAGAGCTGACTTAGGGAAGAGTAGGAGAATGGCCAGGGAGACGACAGTCTGTTCTCTGAGAAAAACAGAAACTTAGAATTAGGATTATGTTTTTATGTAAATTAATAATAACATAGTTCTCCAGGGAGAACTTTTTTGATTAATTTTTCCCTCAGTGGGAAACAAGTCAAAATTATGCACCAAGATAAAAAGTAATAGTCCGCCTAAGGGACACTCAAAATATTTTCTTTTCTATTCTGTTTTTTCTACTAGTTTGTAAGAGGAGTTTTGAAATGAGCAGTCCTTCTGAACTGAAAAAAAAACGTAACTTTTTCACTCGGCAAATGTCCTTTATAGAATATTTTGGTAATTCTGAAATTTTTTTCCTTCAACTACTTTTTAAGCTAGAAACCTGCTGCAATCTTTCCCACAAGTTGTTGTGGCTTTCTTGCATTTATTCAGGAAAAAGCACTTGCTGAAAGAGAGCGCTCAAACCAGCTCTACCATGAAATGAAGCTGAACACCATTGGTGTAAGCTCCACCTCCGTAAGTAATACAGCAGGAACCCAAACTTTTCATTCTTGCAGGCACTAGGGCTGCTATACTGTTTCCATCTAGGATGGACAAAGCCAACACTGAGAGAGAATGGTGTTAGTATGTGTGCTAAGACTTGAATGGAGCATGCCATATTTCAGCTCTTCCTAAGGTGGCCTAATTGCAGGAAATTAATAGGAAACTTTTAAAATATACACCCATTCTTCTGTTGGGTGTTGTCTGCTACTGTTCTCCATGGATGCCCTTTAGAATGACTTTTATGAGCTGTCATGGAGCAAGGATTCTCCTGCAGCTGCAGGACTGGATTCTCCCTCAGCAACCAGGGGTTCTAACAAAAGCACACGCTAGCACTCTGTTCCCCTGATTGTTCCTGCATATTTTCATTTAAATGGTCATTGGATAACATAGAGTTATTTGTGTTTGGGCATTAGGAGGGGGGGTGGGGGCCGTGAATTTGAATGCCATCAGATAGCAGGGAAGGGTACATCAGCCTCCCGTACCACAAATAAGTGTCTGAAGAACAAGACTGTTGCATGCAATCAGGGTATTGGCTTTTTAAAGGATAGCTTGAGAAAGAAAGATTATAGATTTTGCCTTCAGGAAATGGTTTTGATTTTTGGACTCCAAACTGGTGGAGGCAATTCTCAGCAGCTCTGAGAAAAGGTTCAGCAGCTTTGGCTGCCTGGACTGAATGTGCTGACCCTAGAGAGCTCCTTCGTCATACTGCCATCTGGTTTTTTTTTCTGGAAATCCAAACTCTCTCCAGACACTACTGCTCAGTGAGCTGCAGACACTAACCCAGCTTTCCAAATTCCTTTCCAAAGCTTTAAAGGACCACGGTCCAGGGCCCTGGATTCTCTGTATGCAGGTACTTTCTTTGGGTCTAACTCTAATGACTTCCAGTTGCAGCTCAAGGATGGGCATAGCAGAAAGACGAATCACAGCAAAACACCTGAAGATGTTTTCAAACACCTTTCTGAATCTTACACTGCAGGCTTGTTGCCATTCCCACCTGGCACTGGCACAACAGCATACTGCTCAGAAATCATTGTAGCTGAGGTGTATTTAAATTTTTGAAAGCTCGTAGGTACTGGAGATGCTCATCATTCTTCAAGAAGGTCTTGGCAAACCCAAGCAGGAACCCATCACAAAGTCTCATGGAGTCTCGGCCACCATTGCCAGCAGCAGTAGCTAGGCCAGCCTCCGCCAGCGCAAATGCCTTCAGAAATCCTGTCAGTTTGGAGCCCTCCTGTTCCTTAACATCCGCCTCTGCCCATCCACCAAGGCCCCAGGCTTTTGGATCACGGGCCTCGTACCCGCTGCAGCTGAGCATCAGGAGCACACGATGCCAGGCCTCTCCCCTGCAGTTGTGAAATGTTACCATGACCTGGTTTGGGGTTGGGGTTTTTTGGGGTTTTTTTTTGGTTTTTTTTTTTCCCCCCTGTTGTTTTGTAGCTGTGAGAAGCTAAATAACTGTAAGCATGTGGAAGCAATTATGCAGCGTAAATGCCAGCTATCCCCGTTTCTGTTTAGAAGCTGACAGCCAGCCTTTTCGGAAAAAAAAATATTTATTTTCGCTTAAAAAGTACCTCCACAACGATTTGAACTTGAAGGCCTCTTCCACCTCCGTTTCCAGAAAGGCGGCTGGTTGGGCGGGCCAGGCTGGGGACAGCTCGGAGGAACCCCTGACCCCGGCCTCAGGCTGGGCCCGGCCCGGCCCGCCCGCTGCTTCCCGCTCACGGGGCGTCCTCCCTCAGGAGCCGCCTTGCGCCCGCCCTGCTGCTGCCGCCGGGCCCTCACCGGGCCCCGGGCGCTGGCGGCGGCGGCAGCACCGGGAAGCCGAAGCCGAAGCCGAAGCCGAAGAAGAAGCCCCGACCCCGTCTCATGGCGCCACCTGGCGGCAGCGCCGGCAGCCCGCAGCCACCGCCCTCTTTNCAGCCGAAGCCGAAGCCGAAGCCGAAGCCGAAGCCGAAGCCGAAGCCCCGACCCCGTCTCATGGCGCCACCTGGCGGCAGCGCCGGCAGCCCGCAGCCACCGCCCTCTTTTCTGTCGGCGGAGGGGCGGAGTCAGGTCGCTTCGCTTTTAATCAGGACGTACCAAGCGNCCCGCCCCTCGCTCCGGCTCCCCAGAGGCGCCTCCCTGAGCACCTGCTCCCCGTCCTCGCAGCCTCCCCGGGCGGCAGCCCGGTGCGGGGCCGGTCCCTTTCCCTAGGCCGCTGCCGGGTCAGGCCCGGTCGCTTGTCGGTGGATTGAGATCCTGGCGTTGTTATCGTGGCTCTGTCGGGAGTCGCGTATCGCGCCATCAAACGGGCGAGCGCGGATTTGGCGGCGCGGGCGTTGCGGGGTCGGTGCCGGTGCAGTTCGTCGTAACCTGGGGAAAGCTCTGGCCGCACAACCGGCCCGGAGCTGGAGCGGGGTGCCCGGCAGCGCCTCGCCCGCCTCGGCCCCTGCCGCCACCTCCGCGGGTCAGGCGGGGGGCGTCTGCGTGCGGCACGGTTCCGTGGGCTTGAAACCCTCCGTGGGCCGTCCCGGGTAACTGCTCCGGATAAAACGATGTTGCCGACAGATTACATCGCCGTGCTGTGCTGTACCCGGCAGTGATCTTGGAGCAGAGGTGTCCGGTTCAACTGTCGGAGCTGTCAAGGAAACAACCTTTGGCATTAGGATGCCATGGATAGCTGCTGTTTTAATGGGATGTTACTAGGGCCTCTGCCCAGCTAAACGTGGGTATTGCTGATGTCCTTAAGGAGACGTTTTAAGGAATCGAGCGTATAAGCAGAACGTAGTGGCTGTAAGACTGTTTTTCAGAAGCTTTGTAGGAGTAATCTTGTGGTGAGATTCAAGTTCATGTAAGAAATGAAGACTTCATTTTGACCTCTCCTCCTTGCAGGCTGCAGAAGATGTCAATGTTACTTTTGAAGATCAGCAGAAAATTAACAAGTTTGCAAGAAATACTAGCAGGATAACAGAGCTGAAAGAAGAAATAGAAGTGAAAAAGGTATATTTGCTTCAAATATCACTTACTCTTCATTGCTTCAAATTAATTTTTAGCTGTAACGCAGAAAATATGGGCTGTGGATTACTGTAAGTAATGCTTTGGCTCTAGTATGGTATTTCTGATACTTTGAAAAAAGCCAGAGAACATTAAAGTGGAAAAGGAAGTCATGAGAAATAAAGGCCACTAGTATATTTCTGCATGCAGTTCTTAGATCTCCTTAGTTGTCATATATGAAGCAGAGTCTATGTATAATGGCTGTTTGTAGTGTTAAAATTTCCTGCCTGGGATTGCTCATATTTATTTTTTCGTGAAGCAGTAAGGCAGTTGTTTGTTACATTCTTCCTTTGATGTGTTGACAGAGGTGATTTATGAGCACAGAGGTTTTCTTTTGCTAGGCTGAAGGGAATACATCATTCTAACTTTCTTTTTTAGTATTAATTCATATTCCTTCAACATCAGTCGTAGCATTTCTAAAGAAGTTTTGCCAAGTTTTTAAAAAATGCTAGTACTGTCACAAAATGTTTTCTGTAATTACTTTGCCTGATAAGTATATTGTAAAAATGTTACCTTTTTATGTTGATGTTCTGTTGATGGCTTAAGGTGCTGGGACTCTTTAGCAATCCTACTTTTGCAATAAAGTGATTAACATTTGTTGTCTTGCTTATTATTTTTTTTCTGTTCTCTAGCCAAATTTAAAAATTCCTGTGTAATAGCATATTGGATATTAGTGAAACTTAAATGTGCTGTATTTCGTTTGTCTAGGCAGCTAATTATCCTATTAATGACAGATAATGAGTATTGACTAGAATTTTCTACTGGCACAGCTCCACCGAATTTAAGACTTATGCTAAATTGCAGCTCTGGAACTGTTCTATTAAACACGTTGATATCACGCTGGCAGGTAGGATTTTTGCCCAAAACGTGGGCTCGCCAAGTTCGTTATTCAGCTGATAGTATGGCATTGTGTCTATTGAAATAATTTACCTGGTACAAAGTGACCACCTTTCTTATGTCTTGATAAATAGAAACAACTTCAGAATTTGGAAGATGCTTGTGATGACATCATGATGCTTGATGATGGTGATTCACTTCTGATACCCTACCAAATCGGAGATGTCTTCATCAGTCATTCCCAAGAAGAGACACAAGAGATGCTGGAGGAGGCAAAGGTTTGTCTGGGCAAAAGGGAGCTCCTTGACTGTGTTGGCTGCTGTAGCATGATGAGCGTTGGAATGGGATGATCTGTTCATCCTTTGAACCTTTTACTTTACAAAGTTCATGTTTTGATTTATGATTTGAGGAGGGGGATGTGCACGCATGGTGGGTCATAATTGGGATGCCAGTATACGAAGTCATGCTGGCCTCTGTTTGGCCCCATAGTAATTCTTAACAGCCTGACTTGGTGAAAAGCTGGCAAAGAGGTACTTCTTTATTGTTTATATGTTGCTGACAAATGTGACTAAGTAGTTGGGTTTTTTTCTTTTTCAGAAAAGTTTACAAGAAGAAATTGAAGCGTTAGAATCTCGAGTGGAATCAATTCAGAGGGTGTTATCTGACCTGAAAGTTCAGCTCTATGCAAAGTTCGGAAATAACATAAATCTTGAGGCTGAGGACAGTTAAAGGTGTTCTAAATATACCATACAGCTTTTCCTTGTTATATTAAATGTTTTGATAACATTGTACCAATTACATTTAACAAAAAAAAAAAATCCACTTTTTTTCTTTTTTTCTTTTAACTTTCCTGCCTTGGGTTCCATCTATTTAATGAGAGCTTTCTTGTTTGGGTTATTGCAGTTATTTATTTGTTCAGGAAAGCATTAGCTTCGTGCTATTGGTAAAGCATCAAGATTGGAATATTTGCATTGTTTATTAAAGTAATAAAGTCAGGCACATATTGTAGTTTCCTTGGTCTTGTTTTCCACCTATGAAAATACTTAAGTATAAAAACAATAGAAATGGGGAATTTCTGATTTGCACTGTAATGGCTGTTTGAGAAAAGTTTCTGTGTAATATATAGGGCATGGTCTCGCATTCAGCTGTAATGCTATTTAGCTGGTTTTTAGCAGCCCTCCTGGAAATACTAAATCTATCCTTTGTCTTTCAGTCTTAGCTCAGAGAGCATAAACACTGTTAGCTCAGTGCACAATGTGGCAACAAGTTGACAGGAGAGAAAGGAGGGCTCTTTAAAGCTCGCACTGGTATTGAAGAAAAGCTTTTGGAGTCATATTCAGTCATTTACTACTTTGTATTTGGGAATCACAAAAGATGATGTAAGTCAGAATGGTGAGTTTTAACTTGTAATTTTTCTGAACAATCGTTTTCTAAATCCACATTTATAGACCAAATGTCAGAATTGTTCATAGATGATGTTGCTATGTCGGCATCAATCTCTGGAACTATGTCCCCATCACTGTGTGGGGTTGAATGTGATTTTTAAATGTCCTGACTTGCTGACTCCTTACATCCTTAAGAAAATTAGGTACTGTCTCGCTGTAATTCTGGGACTTTTCCCTGCTTTGATTAATGTATTGTTCCATGGAAATGCCTGCTCATTATGACTTTGTTTTTAAAAATTAAAACTTGCTATACTTAAATCCTCTTTTTAAGCTATTTTCCAAAACGGTGTGGAAAGAGAATTTGGTTTGCCAAATATTAATCTACAGTCACTGTTATAAATAATCAGAGTATGAAATGAGTATATTTTTATAAAGTTATTAATACCTACCTATCTTATGTCAATTGTGTAGCATCTCTTCTTCAAACAGATGATGATGAACGCAGATGAAAAAAACCCATTTAGTTTCTCTATTATTGAAGCCTTTTTAACAGGGTAGTGATCTTGAACTCGATCTTTGGTACACCTGAGCAGGATCTCACCAGTGCATTGTTATTTATGAATTAGAGCTTACATAGTTGTTGATGTAAGTTTATGAACGTTGTATGTAAGGTTTAGCATAGCCATAAGAGAAGAGTGTTTTCAACAGTGAAGACCTAATGCCTCAACGCAAGCACTTGTGTTACATACAAGGTATATAAACTGATGGCCCTAAGTCTCAAAAGCTGTGCTAATGTTCTCTCTAGCCCTGGCATTTCCCAAGTTTCTCTTCGGTAGAATTCCCATGGTTTGTGTGCTTCTGCTGCTGGGTATGTGTACCAATACCCTGGCTATAACTGTACAGATTTTTGACACGTTTTCTAACTGGTTGCGGTTTTAATTCAAGCCTATGCCTCAGGAAAGAGTTCAAGTTTTTCCTTACTTCCTGAGTGAATACTTCAGCTACATTTGGGTAGAATGTGGATATGGTAGCCATGGCAACTCTGCTCTATTTGCCAGCCAGTGCTTGTAGCAAATCGAGTCTGTTGGGCCTTCGGGGAGCTATAGGTGTTCCTCTACATAATTTCTGAACCTTCATACAGTTTTCTGTGTTAGGCAGGCGTTTGGCACCAAACTATTTCAAGCAGTTCTGGGTTGACTGATTACTGTTATTTTAGGAACTAAAGGGAGAAGGTGGCCATTAATTAAGAGCAGCTGATATGAGTACTGTGGACTTAGGTGACTCAGCTCTGCCTTATCTTGCTTTATTAGATACAGCTTGTACTCCAAAACTGTCTTTCAGGACAGTGCAGTTTGACAGTTAAGTAATGCAAGGTTACAGTCTTATGAGGTGCTGGTATGTTGGGTTTTTTTCTAAACAGCCAAACCATTTATTTGGTTGTCTTTGTAATTATAAACCAAAGAAAACGTAAAAGACTTCTTTTTCCAAGTGAAGCTGAGCTAGTGATGGAGTTTGATCCATAATGAGAAGCATCCAGCAGATGGCATCAAAGAACTGGGAAACCCATTAAATAGTAAGCCCATGCCTAGGCTGGGAGTGCCAGTGCTGATTTTAATAAAGTGAAACTTTGGCAGCAATGATCACATTCTCATTAATTGGTTGGTAACACTTTAAAATTCGGTCCTAAGTGACTGCTGTGTCAGCTCTTCTGTTCTGAGCATATTCACGGCTGTGCAGACTGCAGGTATTTAAAATGATTGTGAGATAGGCCATGGTATGGATATGGCTTCATTATGGAAAAGAAAAAGGCAGGTGGTAAGGTTTAACTGTGATTCCAGTAGCAGCTATAAAGCTGATGAGGACGTTATTTCAGTAAAGGACCGAAAGGGAGAATCCTGGTGAGGCGTGAAGAGCTTGCATTATCCCTGCTGTTCTTTGGTATCTTGGAAGCGGAATGGTCCATATATATAGCCATGGCATTTAGGGAAAAGAAGGCTATTGGTGTTCTTGTGAATGCCAGAAGTCTTTCCTCTCTGGTGCTGGATTTCAGTCCTGTGGGGTTTGTTTTGTGACCCCCACCTCCTTATTTTCTTTCTTTTCTCCTGGTTATCATGGTGTTGGTATATTTTAGGCCATTTCCTAGGCCTTCCTGCACTACTAGAGTTTAGGCTTTTATGCATATGATGCATCTTTCCTGTTTGCTTAGTCCCTTACTACAAATTGTCTGTCCACGTAGCCTTGAAAATCTAGGTGCATTTTTGCACATGTAATGTCCAGTTTCTTTGTATAATTTGGACAATTGTATTTGCATGTCACGTGAGTAATTATCCAACAACCTTTTTCAGATTAGTCTCTGGATTTTTGTAGTTTACAGAACATGCTTCCTAGGCTATCATTTGGTATTTTTATGTGCATAAAATAGAAGGTACAGGAAACGTTTTTGTTCTTAAGTTGTCATTGTAGAAGTTAATTTGCAGATTGTCCATCAGTTGTTTGAAAGTATTTGATAGAGTCCTAGTTTTTCCTTTTAATACCCTTTCTTCTCCCTTGTGAATATATGCAATTGTTTTTCAGTTGGCATTTATTCTGTTTAGTGCCCCATCTTCCAAGTACTTTTTATTTTTGGTAGATTAGAAATTTTTGTTATCTCTAATAATGGTTGCCTTACAGTTATTTTGTTCAGATAATATAAATCCATGAAAAAAACCTGATCCTCTGTGCACCTCTGTACATGTCATGAATCATTTAGTGCATTTGACAATATACGTTTTTTAATATTGTTGTCGGAATGCAAATAGTTTACTGTCATTCTCTGTATTGTCAAGGGAGTCACGTTTATAAAGCACTTCACTTTTTTCACTTTTCACAGCACGCTGTAAAAGTGCTAAGTGGTATTTTAATCCAGGGGCTTCAGCTAGAGCATTGGGCCAATGATCTCTTATGATCTCTTGGTGATTGAATTGGCTATTCAGCTCTATCTTTGTATTAAAATACAGTTTACATACTGTTTTTGTTTTGCAAATCAGAGCCACCTGTGGCTGGCTTCTCACTTGGTTGCAGCAGTTAAAGCAGGTAAACTAGCAAAACTGCAGCCAGTGAAATATAGCTCGTTTCGGTGCATGATGTCAAGGAGACTTAGCTTACCAGTTTTTCAAAGTAGCTTGATTAAAAAATCTAAAACATAGTAGGACACAGTTGTTATATTTTCAGGGGCTTTTTTGTGATTCTGTATCTTGTCAGTCGATCTCAAAATGTTTTCCACATGATCTCTAGCATAACCTTCTCCAGTGGAACCTTCATTATTGCTCATTGCTTTTGTATAGAAGATCCTCGGATACCATTACACTCCATACTATAAATGTGGTTGATAATTACTCACTAATTACAGGAAGTGGTGGGTAGCCAAAGTACAGATAATTTTGTGGTATTAACTATTACCTCAAAGAGCAAAAAGAGATTGAGTGCTGAATACTAAAGCTGTATTTTCTGTAGGAGCAACAGAATTAAGTAGTTTGGCTTGCATGAGTCAGTGGTTCAGATAATTTATCTAATGTTATTCTAATAGTCTGATTCAGGACAGAGGAAAAAAATGTGGATGTATATAGGCATGATAAGGCCTGACAGAAATTATTTACAAGCAAGTTTGTCCTTATATTGATTGTATGAGTCATACAGAAAAACAAATTATTTTTGTAATTAAACGTTAGCTGCTGATCGGACTGCACAGAACGCAGTGCGCCGAACATAGGCGTAAATGGCTGTGAAGGATTTCCCTCAGCAAGAGATGAAACAAGTTTACAGTTAAGGGGGACTGCATCCAGCTGTTAGAGATGTAATTAAAAAACTACAAACCTGAGTAGAACACTAGCAGTTTACTGCAGATTGTTATAAATCTTTTGTTTGCTGTTGCTCTCAAAAGCTGGTTAGTATACTGTGATCTTGATTTACAAGCTGCAGGTATCATTAGGTGGCTCTCTGTACTTTCGCCAGCAAACCCCACGCTCACGGGTGCCGAGTGGTGGGGTGCAGGGTTGTAATGCAAGTTCATCAGAGGATTGCTTCAGGATAACTGCTCTGGTCTGGTCTGGCTTTGTGACCACTTAGGGGAGAGGAGAGGCAAGATGTACTTGGTGTTGAAATACAGGCTTGGCCAGTACTACACCTGGCCATTTCCTTAACCTATTAGGAAAATTTCCTGTTTGCTTTCTCAGTCCAGCCCAGCACAAGTGAGGAAGAACATTGTTCAGGGGATTTTTTTTTAGACTCTGTCAAGTTTTACTCCTTCAAGCATGGTACAGAAGTCCGTCATGTCATCACATGTTTGCATGATTTTCTTGCCTTGTTAACTGTAGCTAATAGGATTGTGCATACCAGACATAGTGCTCAGGTAAAGTTACAACTTTTTCTTAAACTATATTTACTTTTTATTTAATTTCTACTGTCTTTTAGATATCTGGATAGAAGTGTGAATTAAACCAGACCAATTGGTAAGGGCTAGTCATTGAACAGCAACAACCTATAGCACACAAGTATAAAACCTGACTGCCTTTGGGTACACAATAGCAGTAAATCAACTTGGGTAAAAATGATTAACCTCAACGCACATGGCTAAGGACTGATGGTGACTCTGTGCTCAAGACTCTCTTTTTATTGGCATAATAAACTTTCAGTTTTGTTTCTGTTATGAAAGCTTGCTCTTGCCCAGTTGCTTAATACTGCTATTAAAAGTTCATCCATAAAAGCTTTAGTTTGCTTTTGAAAATGTCTCCTGGCACCAGTGTTAGACATGTCTATGCTCTTAAACATCCTCTTGGAAAGTTTTGAAACTTAAGATTTGTCTCCCCTTGTAGGGGTTAGAGAAGCGTTCATACATTTTTCATGTATGTGCTACCTAAGACAAATACGTTATGATAATTTATGTTCTTGAAAAGCAGTGGATGTGTTTGAGATGTTCAGGATAGCATTTATAGTGGTTGACTTTTGATAATGGAAGCAAGGATCGTCGCAGCCACAGATGGAAATCCTGGTAACTCCTGTGCTACTTATGTAGATAGCTGTGTTAAACCTCTTGTAAAAATGTGCCCACACACGTTTTAACTTTTTTTTTTTTTTTCTTATGAGGTGCAAAGTAAAAATCATATTAAGGGTGCCAGTACATTTTTCCCCTCATTGGTTCATACAGTTGTTTACATGAAAGAAACATCATTAAGAGATAAGAATTGTAAACAGATACATGGTTAGGTAGGTTAACACAAATGTCTCCCTCAAAGTCAGTAGTTGAAGTCATCTGTAGTCCTTGCTGTATCTGTAATTATTCTGCAGATAGATAGAAATACTAGCAAACTGTTCTCTTCATGTTTGTGGCCAAGATCCTTCACGAAGGCAGGCCTCTCTAAACTCTACAGCATTTCTTCTACCTCCTTCCCCCCTCCCCAGCTACTTTTTCTACTGCAGTAGGGAGTAAATCCAGCAGGCTTCTTGTAGCAGGGTACACAAATACGTATAGACTATCCAAGCAGATGGGACCATGTTGGTACACCATGCACTTTGCAGAAAATGCTGCTACAGTGCATATGCAGACAAACAGAAATATTAAGAATTACTATTTTTTTAAAAAAAGGAGCAAAATGGACTTCATTGTAGAAGAGTTTTGGCCATAATTACACATTTTATTATGGTCATCATCTTTGATTTTATGGAATTGGTAGTAAAATGAACTGTAGAATTTATTTTACTAGTTAATTTGTTCTACAACATTTGATGGAGCTACAGCTGAGGATGTTTCTGTGCAGTTATTTTCTCCCAGATTATCCTCCTCATGGCTCATTTCTATGTGATGTAGCCACAAGGAGGTAATGATATTTATTAATAGCTAAGAAGTGCATTATAGCACTCATGTTTACCTGTACAGTTACTTCTCTGGCACCTTGTTATTGCAGGTACAAAGTACCACAGGGTGAAGACTTGGATATATGATACTCTATGGACAAGTGTGGGTTGGTTGGTTATGGGTTTCTTGTTTTCTTTTTAAGTTCTTGAAGAAAAAGTAACTAGAGGGCACAAAGTACAAGTTTATAGCTAGCTTTGCATTGGATATGATAGTTGTTAATAAAGTTCAAAAACCCACTATTTTACCTATATGATATTGGTACTTCTTACTGTGGTAGCCACCGTTACCTCAAATGAGACATGGAACTTTCATACTACTTTTAATGCTCACCAACCAGTATTTTGCATTTCAGCCATGTGTACTATAAGTGACACTTAGCTGGTGCTTTGCATTTTTTATATCTGGCTTTGGCTTTGTATGCATTCTCTTTTCCAGACAACAGACTGCTGAGTAGCTGCATGTATTTATAATGCTGTTTGGTGACGTCAGCACAAGAATTTCACATCAGGTTGACTTTATTGTCACTGGCTAGAACTTCTTGACACATCATTTTATTGCCATTATATTTGATACGACAAATATCTAATAAAATAAAATTGCATTTTATTTTATATCAAAGCTGAGGTTTATTTGATATCATCATGAAGTTTCAAGTGATGCCTGTTGCTATGACAACATGCAGTAACTTTGTGGTTAGCATAGGAATTATCTCAAGAATTTCCTGAGTTTCACATCAAATACGAATAGCTTGCAAAGCTTTCCTTTTGGACATGTGGGAGAAAGATCACAGGCTCTTTCCCTCTGCTCCTTGAATGCTGGTTTCAATTCCCTCTTATTTGAAAGGTGAAGTTCTTGATGTCAAAGATGATATGAAAGTTAGGAAATTTTTCAGAGCAATTTGTCTGTAACCTGGTATTTTCATTTGTCCTTTGTACTGCAATGGAGAATACAAAGTTTGCTTTTAATTCCAGGCTAGATTTGATGCATTGATAATGAGCTCTGGACCAGGCTTGGCTGTAGTTCACACAGTTCCTAGCACACTGAAAAATGTGCATTTAGGCTCTTACTTCTCTCTGCTTACATGGTGACCTGTACCTTCGTGCTGAAATGTTTATATTTCAGTTAATGGAGGTGTATAGATGCTAAGGTAATGAATACCATCCACAAATTGGAAAAACAAATTCATAGTACAATTGCAATACTGCAGAATGAAAAAGTGATTAGTTCAGAGCCCAAAGAAATCAATTCCCCTTAGCCATAATGAATTCTGAAAGGAGCAAATAAGAGAGATTCTCTATAAATGTAACTTTTCTGAAAAATCTCAGCTATTTCCAGTGACTATCTCTTCATTAATGTGTACATCTAAGTTTATTCTATACTGTTTTTCAAATAAGGCCACAAAGTTGGTTGTTACGCATGAATGTACCACTTGCACGTAGCTGAATGATATGAGCCAAATTGTGTCGCATTCTATTCTGTTAATCATCATGATGAAAGGAGAAAGTTCTAGTTCAGCTTTGAAAATGCTGCTGTCTCAGTCTTTTGGTTGTGAAATAGAACTGAATTAACTGTCTTTTGCAAAGATCCAGAGCTATAGTAGTCTGCATAATTATACAGGAACAATGTCTTTAAGGCACAAAGCAAATATGAAAATTTGCAATGATTCGAAAAAGAAAAAAAAAACCAAGAATTATTTCCATTTGACAGCTATTAGGGTTCATTTGGAAGCAACAGAGTAAGAAAGATCTAAGAAGCAACTTAGAGCTTGCTGTGAAAAGGTGACACCAGCAATGTTTGAAATGTCTGTACAATATTTTATAGGCAACAGAAATGCAGTAGGATTTTCTGTTCACAGTGCATTACTGAGTTCCATCCTAGCTGTTTCTGAAGGGGTTCTGAGCTCACATGGAAAAACAAATGATACTTTGGGAAAACGCCTAAGCTTCATTTTTATGTACACTTGTGCAGATTTCCTGAATTCATTGCTGTTGCATTTGTACAGAATCATTGTGTGTGCAATGAGGGGTAGAAATGCAATGAGAAAGTAAGTTTCCTTTTTGTTTCCTGTGTTATCTTTGGGATTTTGTATTGGTGTTAGTACCCTCATTAAAACTCATTGAATTTCATGGCATTAGGACTTCCTCCCACATGGAGGAAGCTGTGGCATTCCCTCTAAATTCTTCTTTTGCCTAGATGTGGAATGTTATGAGCATATAGGGAATCTTATGATTGTAGCTGGGAACAAGACGAGATGATACTTTGACATCCAAGCATTTTGTATGTCTGAAGCAGCTTTGCTCATGATCTTGGCCGTTACAGAAACAGGAGTGTGGACCAGGAAAATCTTCAACAATCTGCCCGCTTTTCTCCATGGTTAACACTTGAGTTTTGTTGAAGAATTAGAGTTGACCCTTGCCTGCTAAACCATTACCGAGTGCCCCAGACTCATTAGGCTAGAGGAAGGAAGTGAATTAAACATAAACTTTACCACTATCTGTAATGTGGTGATTATAAGACCACACATGCAAAGTTCTCTGCCTTAGTAGAAGCAAATATCCTGAACTCAAAGTCTGCAAAAGTTGGATGTGATTTGCATTAAGCAAATAGTTTGCATTTTTCCTAGACATTGTATTAAAATGGACTCAAAATTAGTACCAAAGCCTGTGAGAAATACTGGTTTAGAACAAAAAGCAGTAATTGCCCGTTCTCTTAAAAGACCAAAAGCAGAAATTGGAAATAAAGGTGACTGGCATATGTATACATTTTTTAATGTCTCTGCAATGTAGTTTTTCAAGATTTTGTTATTATTTTTCACAAATGGAAAATCTGAAAAAGCACATGTCATTACTCATCATATTTTCTTTCTTCCCTGTGGCTTAAAAAGGGGTACAATCAGTAGGTAAGGCAGCATTACTGTGAGAAGAAAGGACACAGCCATTTTATAAAGAATAATGAGATGAAAAATACAGTAAAGCCTACAACTGTTCCTTCCTTGATTATTGATATTGAGCTTTATTAGAGCATTTAAAAGCTTGGAAAGGATTATAGTCATAGTGCTGGCTACCATGGAAATGCCACTTCAAATGATAAACCCCTTAGAGTGACACTGGTATTTCAGAGGATATCACAAGTAATTATTCAGGTGAAGAAGTGAATTTTTAGTAGCGCTTTGGAATTGATTTCTTTATTCTCTCCTGCCCTCTTTTCTCCTGCTTTTTAAAAAGAGCTAATCTTATTTCATATCTGTTCTCTGTGAAGCAGGTATTTGGAATGCTTATCTCTGCTTTCCAAAGCAGTACACAGTACAGTGATTGCAGCTAAAACCACACCTATCCCTAATGTTAAAACAGAAAAGAACAGTTGTTTCTTAGTCTCTAAGGAGAGGAAAATTATTCTCCTTTAACTGTTGTAATGGTATGAGTGGAACAGAACCAGACAGCTGTGATGTCCAGTCTTTTGTAGCTAAAATGCATGTAGTTGTCCTGGTTTCAACTAGCCATTTGTCTGGACTGAGAAAAGCAGATTTTGAGCGTGGAAGTGTATTTGGAAGAGCTGGAGATTTGGATGCCTGTTTTTTAGCCAGAGCCTGAGAAGTACAGCAGTCATTAAAAGAGGAAGCAGGGTAAAGACATGCTGACATTTATACAGTAATCCTTTCGGGTGTGCTTTTCAGAGGAGGTTCAAATTGTGTTATATTGTATCTGAACTAGTTTATAGAAGTTGAAGACGGACAAGTATTCGGGCATGCAGAGCATATCCTTTTGAGTGCAGTGTGATTTATAAACTGAGAGAAGTTTAAGCTCTATAATTCTGCTGGCCTTTTTTTAGAGGTTGCAGCCATTATTCTCAGATAATCACAAAAAGCCTGTCTTTTGCAAAGATCCAATCAGTGCTAGAAGCTTCACTACAACAAAATATTTATACTCTGTGTCCCAGGGACACCACAGCAACTGTCCAAGTTATTTTGTGAAGCTACATACTAACATTCTCCAAACCAAGAAGTAGTCATGAAATAGTAATTTTTAGGCCAGAATTGCAGTTAAGAAAAAAGAATCCAAATCCATTGGAGGTATCTATTTTACAGTAATTTCATCTGGTAACTTAGAATTGAAATCTGTGTATTTACTTGGAAGAGGTAAATCTCCTTGGAGGAACTTCATTTCAGTTATTAGACACAGTCTGCTTGCAGATTGTCTAAGTGTGGGGCTGAGAATTCACAGTTGTACAGAATTTAGAAAATTAAGTTATAGAAACGAAAATACTCATGGAAGGACTAATAATTCCTCCATTACCAATGCAATAAAACCAAGACTTGAAACACAAATGAGACCTTGAGCTCCTTGAAGTCTCTCTTATGTCCTCAGCAGAGGATGAATTCCAGCCATTTAACCAGGAGCAGGGATGGGTGTATTCTAAAACTTCAGTGAGAGTTTTGCCTGACCTACTGACGTAGCTTTCTGGACAGTTTACCCACAGAGGATTAAAAAATGTTGCAAACAGTTTTCTTGGCACGTAAAGTAGTTTTGGTATATTCATGTTAGCCATTTCAACAAAGACTACCTAGGATGACAGAAAACTTTAACTTGCCTCTTCAGTTATGGTAATAATAATGTGTCTCCTTACAATTGGCACAGATATGAAAAACAGTCCCATGCAAAGAGTTACGAAAATTGTGACAATCGTGAATTATTTATTCAGTTCAGCCCCAGCTGTCAACTCGGCACCACCCAGCTGCTTGCTCACNATGATGAACAGTCTATTCAAGCACATTGTTTCCCATTCTGTTCACAAATTGGCCACAAATAGAGTGACTTTTTTTAGTTGATCAATTACTCAACAAATTCACTTGATCTCCAATGCTGTCATGTCAGCATTTGTAAAGCAACCTGTTTGGTTGGACACAAATTGCATGCTATGGATCTTGTTTCAATGATAGGGACATGGTTTAGTGGTGGGCTTGGCAGTGTTAGGTTAATGACTGGACTGAATCTTAAAGCTCTTTTCCAACCTAAACAATTCTGTGATTTTATGATAGCAACCATTAAGTTGGTTAGAATCAGGGTTTTAGTTAAAATGACTTTGCTTTTTCATCTGACATTTGATTTTTGTCTGGGCAGCTCTGTATTTGCTTTGAATTTGCTTCTTTTCTTACAGCTATCAGTGTTCCTGAAAATCAGCTCACTCTCAGTGGCAACCTCTGGAGGAACACCACCAAATTCTCTGAGATAAGAGTATTACAAGTGGAAGAATTAAGACAAATTCCTAGTGGGACCGCAGGGTGTACTTAATATCAACCGAGTCCATCCAACTCTTACCATTAACTTCATGTTTTAAGGCATAAGCCAACCATTAACACAAGAAAGAGAAAATTTCTCTCCAGCTAGATTATTTCTAAGTCACTGACTGAAGATTTTTGTATATTCTGCATAAAAATCACAGAAATAACACCTCTGATTGAGGAAGTCAGGGCAAGAGTTCTCCAGGCTGAGGGCCGCGGAAAGAAAACGTTGCCCTAGGTTAGTTCTATTCTCACACTCACCTTTGTTTTGACCACAGTGGATCACTCTCAAAGGAATGACATGGGCTAGAAGGATTTTTAAGCTAAGCTGGTGTGGCCTTTGTGACACTATGATGAGCGCAGGGCATTTCAGGACAGCGTCTGACTCACTATAACTAACTGTTCGTTTTGACTGGATGCTGTAAGAACATAAAGAAAAGCTTAATTTCTCATTTTTTGTACATTTAACCAAAATCGGTATGCTCTTGAAAATTTCTAATAAATTTTAGTTTTTTATAAAGAAGTTGCTGTTCAGTTCTTTTTCTCCTGCTCAGGTTAGCTAGATGTATGTACTTACCTGTCTCAGTTATTGCAAGGGTGAATTAGTCAGTGTTTTCAGAGCTTCGTAAAGCATCATGTAGGTGTCAAGATTTTAAATAATCTCTCAGATAGCATTTATCACTATAATAGGCTTTCAATTAGAATGCCAATTAAAGCTGATTTATTTTAAAGAAACACACATTTTTAATTACAGCATGCACATTCAGACTTGTGTTTAATTGCAACAAGATTGCTGAAATGCTGTCTTTATTCCTACATGCACAAGGACAAAGCTTTTACTCAATTCTCCACAATTAGGATGAAGTAGGAACATTATCTCAGCAGGTGCAGAATAGCTCAGAAGGGAAGAGCTGAGGAGCAGATTTTTGTGGCCCTGCTGGCTGAGTGGCTGTGATAGTCTAGAGATCTGCCCCAAAACAGGATCTGGTTGCCTGCATTTACTGTGCTGAAGTCTACAAACCCAGGCTCAAGAGAAGCTGGGATTAGCTGTGGTAGCTAGATCTCCCTCTCCTGCGGAGTTTACCATCCTGGGTTGAAATTCTTCACAAATGATACGACTAATGCCTCAAGAAAGTGGCACTGTTGTAGACAACCACGGGACAGATGCTTAGCTCCCCTTCAGTCTGCTCAGTGTGACTTCTGTGGGACCATAAGGACAAGATGTTCTTGACCCTACCAGAAAATGGTGGACTGGAGGAATGGTTTCAATGAGACTACTTGGGTTATACCATACCGTGTGCCAGAGGCAAGAAGGGCAGGCTCCGGCCCTTAGATTCTGGTCCAGCAAAGGCTTGAAGAGTGCATGTAATCCCAGCCTCTAAGAAGTCCCACTGAAAACAATAGGACTATACAAATATTTCAGACGTTTGGTAACAGCAAAATGCTTTCCTAAGTTAGGTGCTTAATAGGCAGTATCTGCAAACCAGAGCCCATATTCAGTATCACTTCCTTTCCATCATGCTCAGAGATCTCACTTTGCAAGTTCTAACTGTATTTTCTTTTACCTTGGAACACACTATACTGGTATTAAAAGGTGGTCTGATTTATATTTTAGATTTTTTTTATCCATTTGTAAAGCAGCACGTCGAGTCTTAATATGTCATCTATCAGCACTGTAAATCTCATGCTTTTCGATATTCTGACGTTAAGGCAAACTGCAGTCTTTGAAGTTTTAATACAATAATCCCCTTACTAGCCAAAGGAAAGGTTCGCAAGGTATCAGTTTCCTTCAGTTTTTCAGTGTTATGACTACACACAAAAGCTGTGCTTCACTACCTGCAGTTAGGGGAAGTGAACCTTTTGCAACACGTCTCATAGCTAAGGATTTTAAGTGTAGATTTGGAATGTAGCATTATAAATAGTGAAACTCATCACTGGTGTGATCTGAAGTATCCCTTAAAAATAGTTCACTATCTTCTCACAAACACAGGAGCCTGAATTTGTCTCAGTGACTTATCACTTGTCAGCTGAGCCAGGATAACTATGCATGGCATTTTGCAACAGCAAAATAAATCATCAGCTTAACCCACCGCAAAGCTTTCACCATCAGTCATTCACATTAAAACCCACTTGACTTCAGATTGGTCATCTTGCTACTCAGCATTAATATTCCCATATTCGTTTAGAAAATAGTGGCTAAACATTGAATTCATAGGTTCTTAGAACAATGCACAGCATGACATTATGTACAGTAACTGTAATGGTGGTCTGTTCCCACATGAGTATTTAAGTACCTCTTTTCTGTAAGATCTGAAGTCAGAAAGTTGAAGATTGAAGTGATTTTGAAGCAGAATGTGACAAATGTCTGGTCTGTGTGTCATATGCAAAATGGAACAGAATAAGCTTTTCAGCCACTTCTATAATTAAAGTAAACAAGGCTAAAATAAACCCAGAGTGGAAAAATAAATTAAGCTGAGGATATGATTACACCTAATTTTCATGGGCTTCATGTCATTCTGCATTCACACCATCATTCCCCTTTAGCACAATTTTAAACGTTTTGTTCTCGTCTGGTCATTGATTCCTCTTATCCTAAGGACCAACTTTGTCCATAAGCATCAAGAAGAATATGAATGTCCAGCCCCTCTCCATGATAAATGTCATACTTTCAGGGAGAAGCTGCATTTGAATGCTTTCTCCCCGCTGCTGTTATATTCTTGGCACACACTCTGAATTTGAGCAAAAAAGATAGACCTAGTCTTGTGAGTCATTTTCTTGATTGATCTAATTTACCTTGAAGGTTAATGTATTCTAAACTAATTCAGAGATTAATAACCACTTAAAGATATATGAAAGACATTTAAGTGTATACCAGACGAGTGTTGTAACCTAGTTTATTGTCTCTTCAATGACTTTAGGAGTTCATTTGATGAGATTTAAGAGTTATTTGATTGTTTGATACACATAGCGGCAGGTGCAAAGCAAAAAGGTGTTTTCAGAGCTCACTAGTTAATTCTGAAACAAGGATGTAATTCTATTTGCTTATACTGCGTAATGCAAATAAAACATTTATGTTCAAGGTGATAATTTTTTTTTTTTCTTATGGCATTCATTAAAATTCTTTCAGTGATTAAATGATTAGTTGGACTAGAGCAATGCTGGTCCTGTCCATTCTCCAGCCTGCTTTTGACTTCTAGAACAACAGAATTGATGACGCTGCTCTTCTTTTTTGCAAGACTACACCAGAATACCAATACAGTGCTTTGCCTTTATCTTAAGGAACCATGTCAAGTTTAGGCGTTACCTTTTTCAAATATTAAAAAATGCAAGTCAGTTGTATGCCTAGTCTTCTTGGATGTGTCCTCGTTCTGCTGGAAAAAAATTGTCCAGTAATTTTCTGAAGAATTTGTGTCTGATGTGATAGAACTAGCAGATGGAAATGTGAGACAGTACGCTATGCGCCCGGGAGCTCTCACTGAGCTGCCATATGTTCAAAAGTCTCAGACATTTTCCAGCGTAAGTGGAGATGCTGGTTGTTGCTTAGAGGTATTTATGCTGAAGATCTGCCATAGTAAGTCCAGCTTTTATGGGAAGCTCTATACATCTGCGCTAAACAAGCATTTTTGGCTCTATCATATACATTGTGCACCTACACAAAAATAATTGCATGACATATATGTAATATGTCCAAAGCTTTTCAAAACCCTGGACAGAAATGCTGTATGCTGGGGCTATAACGTACTGTGTTTTGGCCCAGCTGGTCTCAGTAGGAGATCAAAGCTGAATGAGGGCCGAGCTCTGTATGTCCTTCTGGTAGTCCAGTTCCAGACTTCTTCCTATCTGGGGGAAGGAACATAGGCTGCTTAATCTGTATTACATAGATTATGTGAGAGCTTTACGCATGAGCTTTTGGCCTAGGTACTTTTCTGAGTGGTGCTAAGGATCTGCTCCCAGACCAGGAACTCAGTTCTATATAAACAGAGGAGAGAGTTGTTGGATATTTGCAAATACTGAACAACTTCAGCTGCCAGAAGTTGGTGGGAGTTGCAAGTATTAAGCAGCAGCAGCAGGGAACGGATCAGGCAAATAGTGTCTGTTTACTGTAAATATTTTGTTTTATTTACAGCCAGATAGGTACCAAAATTGTGAGCAAGCCATTAGGCACACAAATACCTCTGAATATTGTGTGTGTGGTCCCATTCACTGACCTTTAAAAATAACAAAGATGATATACAAGGTGTTTTGTTGCCAAGAGTATAGTATCCTATTGCTTGTAGAGCTTGTATATTGTTTTGTCTGATTTTTTACCTCAAACCATCGTTGCATGAACAACAAATGCACAATGAGCCCTGGCTACCTGATTTATGTCTGCAAGCTCCTGATGACTTCATGAGTGTCAGAGCAAAACTGAGCCCAGATTGATTTATGAAGGGTCATCACTAAAGACTGGAAGAAAAGGACTGATCTGGAATCAGGGCTCTGTTCACAACACTGGGCTGGAGAGGTACCCAAATAAAACCTATTTCATACCTAATCCAAGCCAAGCAAATAGTTACAGAGTTATAAAATAGTTATAAAGGAAGAAAACCGACCACAGGCTTTGTAGAGCTTCAGGGAGCATTATGGGGATCTGTGCATAAGTTCTATAAATAATACAAAAGCTTTTCATATTGAGGTTCTGCTAGGCTGTCAGAGGGAATAAGAGACCCAGCAAAAAGAGATGGGTATGTTCAGAGTCAGTGAAAACCTTCACAAATACTAAGAAAGAAACAGATTCAAGTGGATGAACTGATGAATAGATATACAGATCTATTAGAAAATGCAGCGTACTGGTGCCTTGCTTAAGACGCATGCTGTCAGCAATCGCTATTAGTTGTATATATTCCTCTTCTCCCTCAAAATGGTCTCCTGGGGCTTTGTTTGTCCCCTTAAACTAGAAAACAGAAAAGGCAGGTTTTCAAAAGTGCCATTTTCTTTACCATTGACAATTAAAAGGAAAAGTAAAAACATACAGCAAAAATTACCCTGTCTTGGATAGCACACTACTATGCTTTCTTGAGAATAATACAGACCAGTACATGCTATTTGACTCATGATATAGCTTAAAATGCAGAAGAGATACAGCCAGTGAAGTATTTGTCAGAAGTGTAGAGTAGCAATTCTCTTCTGTTTCTTACTAGTGAATTTGACCAAAGCATTTGACACTGTCAAGACCTGGACTTTTACAATGACCTGCAAGTTATGTTCTCCAAGAAAAAAATCCAAAACACCTGTAAAATTTCCCTCAGGAGCCTTGGGGTTTTAGCATGCCCCAAGAGGGAAAGGATTATTTCTCAAGAATGCAGCCAGAGGCAGAATCAGATGCAAGCCAGGAAAGCATCCACAGCAAGTTAAGATGAGTAGCTGTAACGGTATAATGAGATTGTTCTGTGACAGAAAGCCTGGCAGATGGTGCAACTCATCCTTGTACCACTGATGGGCCAGCACTGTTTTGTGAACACAGCTGAAACAACTATGAAGTTTTACAAGCACTGAATCACATTGATTTACCGATACCTGCCCCACAGAAGCAAGCACGTACACAAAAAATCATGAAGCTGATTATGAGCTTGGTTTGAGAGGTATGGACTCATAATAAACTTGAGGAAAGAGGACATTATGCATGTCATTTCGCATCAAAGCCTGTCATTAGTCATTGTAATTCACAACATATGTTAGCCATGAAAATTTTTGCTATTTTGGAAATACATTATTGAAGGGTGTTCTCCTGGACAAAGAATTGTCAAATATCATTAGCACAGCCTGTCCATCTTTTGTGGTTTGTGCTTGGGTTTGGTTTTTGGTTTTTGGTTTTGTTTTTTTTTTTTCCCCAGAAATAAAGCTTGGAAGCAATATGGTATCAATCTCTAGATTAAATTAAAGGTCTGCAAAGTGGATACTTTATCTAATTTACTATACAAGAAGGCACAAGTTTGCTACTGATAATACATACAGCTCAGGAGAGATTTCATCTGCTTACCATGCTGTGCATTCAAGGTAGGAAGTTTTCTTTTAAATCATTTTAGAGCATAGCAGTCTTCCAGGGAGCTGCAACCATCATCGTTACAGCACACTTCACTGGGCTGGTCTTATATCTGGAATGGAAGACAACAGTTTTAGAAGACTGCCAAGTCAGATGTTATTTGGTGAACTAAAAGGATTATGTCAGTAGGGCAGTCAGATTAAAATATTCAAGGAAATACTGAAGTACAACCTCAAGCAACATGACATTGGTATCAACACAGCTGGGAATTATGGACAGCAAAGAGGATCACACTGCTGGTGTTGGCGGTTTACATTGGGATGGTTTGGTCTGACCAGCAACATGTAGCTGATAGCAAAGCAAATGGCACTGAGAATTGACAGGCTCCCAAGGCAGAGGTTCCAAGATTTGCTGGCTTTATTCGCACCTGATCATGGAAGGGAATGAATGCCACCCATACACTAGACTTTTCAGGATCTGATGACCCAAGATGCAATACAACAGTGCATTGTCTGTGATTCAAAAGTACTTATCGCTATAATGCCATTGATGACTGCAGTGTCTCAAGATGCAGCAAGAGACAATATGATGCCTATCATAGAAGAGAGGTCCCTTCAGATGTCACTATGCACATCTGAAGCCTGGAAGAAAACTCGCATCTTAAAGACTTCTAATTTTTTTAGGTTTACCATAATCCAGCATTGGTCTGCACTTTGAGCTTTTCTTTGCTTTTGTACTGCTATCTTTAATGCTAGTAGCAACAACCATAACGATCAGAGTATCAAAAGATCAGTGGTTTCTGCTTCCAGTTCATAACAAACATACAGTTTTTGTCATCAAAAACATCTTAATTTATAATTTTTATTTTCCCCCATAGTATCTATTTGGTTTTGATGGCAGTTAAACTAGAAGCAGCCAAATCAATTTTCTGAGCATAGGCTGTAGAATGTAGCTGGATACAAAAGCAAACCTATTCCCGCTGTCAGAAACAGGATTAGATTATGTCTTTCATTCTGTCTTTGGTCAGCTTCATACTTTTGGATTCATTATTAAAAGCTTTTAAAGTTTTTAAGAATAAATCACTTTTCAGTGAGAAAAGGGCAACTTTTTCTGAAAAAGTGAGATCTATTTTCTCCCAGTTCTAACAATGTGCTAGTAGCTGGCAGCATGATTATGGAATCAGAGTATAATTTGTTTGGCTTTACAGACCTGACAAAAAGACTTTCACTGTATAAAGTAATAAATGTCAGTAACAAATGTGTTATAGTAACGCATGAGTAAGACTTTCTCTAACGTCTATGGACTTTGGCTCAAAATCTTATTTTGACTTTTCTCAAAATAGTTGTGCTGCATGAGATCCATTCACTGATATATATGAATTGCAGTTCTGACATTTCAGCATTAACACTGAACATTCTTGACTATCTTAGCTTCCAGTTTAACTTCATTATTTCACAAAATTTGTAACATTGTTTTCCTTGGTGACTGTAGTAATTTAGCAAGTTCATTGATAGTCTTGAAGTGTTAGGTTCAGAGAGCCTGTAGATAGGATTGATTTTCTGTTTGAGGCCAAGTATTTTAATTACCATGTTAAAAATCTGTCTCTCCCTTCAAATACAGAATACTTTATATGTGGGTTGTTTTGTTTTGGGGTTTTTTTTGGTTTGTTTTTGGTTTTCTTTTTTTTTTTTTGGTGTGCAGAGCTTTCGAAAAAAAGCCAGCTTGAGTTTAGTTGCAGGCAGTAAGTCCCTTAGTCAATTTAGAATTGTAGATAAACAGACAAATTTTAGATATTTAGTTACAGTAAGCACACAACTTTTAGCAGCACAAAGGTGATATTTACGGGGATCTCATATTTCACCAGTTATGCTGACTGGTTGAAAAACATGTTTAATGTTTTCTGTAAAATACTTTTCTTGGTGTTTCCTATTTGATTTGCTTTGGTATCTATGTCCATTACATTTTTTTCTGTCTAACTTCCCAGAGTGATTCTGTAATTCTTATGATTAAATGTGCAATTAAGGCTTAAGCACTATTAGCACAAGGGATTTTGAAATTAGGATGAGACTAACACTGACATCAAATTTAAATGTCAGCACTGTAGGAAGTGTGACTTTCATCTTTCAGTTAAAAACCATGTAGCTCTGCCATGCAAATTGCTAACGGGTATAAAGCATGATGAGGCATCAGGACTCAATGTACCCAGCAGCAGTACTTAGCAGACCTATAATGGATTTACCCATGCTAATTTTTGGAATTATCTGTATGCTGACAGCATACAAATGACACACTGCAAATTATATTGTTTTAACTTGTTTATCAACTTGTCATCATAGCCCTGTTTTTTTCAGTGCAGCACTGTAAATCTGACTCATGTACAGAAAGTCACAAAGATGCACTGGCCTGTCTAGATTTCCAGCTATATTATTATGAGAAATATATTAATTTGTCTGTATGGAAAGGATTTAAAGGTTGTTGCATTCATTTGTTACCAGAGACTGAGCACTTAATCACACAGACTCGGTTCAGCAAGAAAATTATCTCTTCTTCTCAAGTCCATTAACAGTACTTTTACAGTCTTGAGAAGTATAAATATTGGAGGATATTAATGAAAATGACATCTATACCTGATGTATTGGTGCCCAAAAATGTGATTAAGTGCCCTGTTAATTAACTTTTTTTTGCTATGATACTTGTAAAAATGTAGTCATTTTTTAAAGCTTACTGAACTGCCTAGAAAAAGACCAGTAGTTTGATCTCAGTGAACTGTTGTCCCATCGCTAACGTAATTATGAATAACAGCAACATATAGTGCACCCCAGATACGTCACACTATGTAAAACAAAACACTGGAGTTCGTATTTTATTCCTACAGCAGTACCTCCATGAGCACTCCTCCTCTTACCACTTTTCTGACACCAAGAAAAGCTTTGTTATAACAATGACAGAGAAACCTCTATCTTTAAAAGAAAGATGGCAATTTGAGGCATAGAAAAATTAAAGGTCACAAAAAAGAAAGTCTATAAAGACCTCTCATTAAACAGTGATGTTTTTCCTGAGATCGGGACAGTGGAAGGGGAGCTGTTTTGAAATCCTGGCCCTTGAGAGCTTAGGCAAGGATGCTCAGAAGAAACATGGCATAGCCCAGGAGTGAGCCCGGCTCTCTTGAATGCAGTCTGCCAGGCCATCCTTCTCACTAGAAGTTACTTTTTACCTGGGCTTTTAATAATGAGTGGAAATCTAACAGCTCTGAAATAGTGTTTTCATTATTAGTTTTTACTTTTACTATTAGTTCTTGGCCCAAAAGGTTTTCAGTGAGTTAAGTGGAAGCTAAGTGAATGTAGGGTTTGCAGGATCAGGTGGTAGGATGCTTGCCTTTGACAGATTCCTCAACTGGCCTGAGCAGATCTCAGATTTGAGGAAAAAAAATCTCCGACACACAGGTGATGTGATATAGTATGCAACTAATTATTATGCATAAATCATTCCATTTTTTTCTGCCTAATCTCTGTTCATGTTTGTTAGAGTTCTCTTAATGGGATAATCTCAATGAAAAGACACAGGTAATTTTTCCTCTATTACAATGGGAAAAAATGGGCAAGATTGGTACCTTTGAAAATAAGCCTTTATTTCAAGAAAGTAAGGAGAATAATATTCTGAAATGTATCCTTTAGAACAACAGTTCATTCCTTTACTTGTCTGGTGGCTGGGTTTAATATTTAACAGTGAAATATTAATTTTTGTTAGCTTTAATTTTTTTTTTTTTTAATTTTTTTTTTATTGAGGAGCTTCTTTCAAGGACAGAACCACCCTAATAGCAGTTGTAAAAAATTATCACCCCAGCATTGGAACATACCTCACGACCAAGGAGACATTAAATTCACTCCACTGCATTTGCATTCTGCAGTTATTAATGAGTTAATAAGCTGTACAGTTTTAATGAATAGAACATAAATGAAGAGACAGAACAGGATATTGGAGTGAGTGAAGCCCATGAGTGAAGGCTTTAATTACACTCCCATCTTCACGTCATTAGCTGCATAACTACCTGTGGATGATCTGATAATTATTATCTCATGGCACTAATGAATTTGCTTTTTGTTTGGATTGATAAAAATGATAATATCCTTTCTATGAACAATTAAACTCACTGACATGAGGTGTATAAAAAACTGCGGTCAAAATACCTGACCATACTCCACATGTCTTCCTTCACCCCTCATGCTGCTACATACTGGTTTTAATTAAAACTTTTCCAGAATTACTTCCCATTAATTTTACTGCAATTTGGATAGCAAATCTTTGCAAATAGACAAGAAACGAGCATTTCATTTTTCATAAAAAGTTGTGTCGTGCTTTAACCCCAGTCAGCAACTAAGCACCACAGAGCCACTTGTTCACCCTGGGGTGAGAGAATCAGGGGGGAAAAAAAGTAATACCCGTGGGTTGAGATAAAGGCAGCTTAATAGGACAGCAGAGGAAGATAATAATAATAATAAACAAAACAAGTGATGCCCAATGCAATTGCTCCCCACCCGCTGACCGATGCCCAGCCCGTCCCCAAGCAGCGATCGCTGCCCCCGGCCAACTCCCCCAGTTTCCATACTGAGCCTGACGCCCTATGGTATGGAATAGCCCTGTGGGCGGGTTGGGGCAGCTGGCCTGGCTGTGCCCCCTCCCAGCTCCTTGTGCCCCTGGCAGAGCAGGGGAAGCTGGAAAGTCCGTGACTGGTGTAAACACTGCTGAGGAACAACTAAAACACCAGTGTGTTACCAACCTTATTCTCATACTAAATCCAAAATACAACACTACACCAGCTACTAGGAAGAAAATGAACTCTATCCCAGCTGAAACCAGGACAAGTTGCTAAGTGTTCTGATAGAATGTATAGATACCAAAACTGGTTACATTATTCTTGAACTGTTTAAGATTGTTTGCACCCATAAAAAGTAGGGGCATGCCTCATGTCCTTTTTTTTTTTGNAGGAGCTTCTTTCAAGGACAGAACCACCCTAATAGCAGTTGTAAAAAATTATCACCCCAGCATTGGAACATACCTCACGACCAAGGAGACATTAAATTCACTCCACTGCATTTGCATTCTGCAGTTATTAATGAGTTAATAAGCTGTACAGTTTTAATGAATAGAACATAAATGAAGAGACAGAACAGGATATTGGAGTGAGTGAAGCCCATGAGTGAAGGCTTTAATTACACTCCCATCTTCACGTCATTAGCTGCATAACTACCTGTGGATGATCTGATAATTATTATCTCATGGCACTAATGAATTTGCTTTTTGTTTGGATTGATAAAAATGATAATATCCTTTCTATGAACAATTAAACTCACTGACATGAGGTGTATAAAAAACTGCGGTCAAAATACCTGACCATACTCCACATGTCTTCCTTCACCCCTCATGCTGCTACATACTGGTTTTAATTAAAACTTTTCCAGAATTACTTCCCATTAATTTTACTGCAATTTGGATAGCAAATCTTTGCAAATAGACAAGAAACGAGCATTTCATTTTTCATAAAAAGTTGTGTCGTGCTTTAACCCCAGTCAGCAACTAAGCACCACAGAGCCACTTGTTCACCCTGGGGTGAGAGAATCAGGGGGGAAAAAAAGTAATACCCGTGGGTTGAGATAAAGGCAGCTTAATAGGACAGCAGAGGAAGATAATAATAATAATAAACAAAACAAGTGATGCCCAATGCAATTGCTCCCCACCCGCTGACCGATGCCCAGCCCGTCCCCAAGCAGCGATCGCTGCCCCCGGCCAACTCCCCCAGTTTCCATACTGAGCCTGACGCCCTATGGTATGGAATAGCCCTGTGGGCGGGTTGGGGCAGCTGGCCTGGCTGTGCCCCCTCCCAGCTCCTTGTGCCCCTGGCAGAGCAGGGGAAGCTGGAAAGTCCGTGACTGGTGTAAACACTGCTGAGGAACAACTAAAACACCAGTGTGTTACCAACCTTATTCTCATACTAAATCCAAAATACAACACTACACCAGCTACTAGGAAGAAAATGAACTCTATCCCAGCTGAAACCAGGACAAGTTGCTAAGTGTTCTGATAGAATGTATAGATACCAAAACTGGTTACATTATTCTTGAACTGTTTAAGATTGTTTGCACCCATAAAAAGTAGGGGCATGCCTCATGTCCTTTTTTTTTTTGTGTGTGGTAGCCTATAATGCAAGGACTACATAGAAACAAGTTCTCTTCAACTTTGTGAATACCAATGAGCAGCTAGCATTGCCACATGCCCAAGGACAAACACATTTAGACACTGGATAAAAAACCCAAACTTCTTACATGATGCAGATTTCCAAATACTTGATAGGTTTGGTTTGTTGGGGGTTTTTTTTGGGGGGGGTTGTTTTGGGTTTTTTTTAATTATTAAATGCCTTAAAGAATTCTCAGGCACATGACAACTTGGCTTGAATAAGAAAAACACCATAAAGAAAAAGCTAAGTCTTCCACAAAGTAATGGCCTTATGTTTTCCAACAAACAGCAAATGAATAATATTAGTATCATCTTGAAAATAAACAGGCTGTACTGTTCTTGTAAGATATTGTTCTAGTAAGCATAATAGATATTATTTTGTCACTGTTAAGGCAGAAAGTCAAAAGACAACATATGGTAGGCTTATAAAATTCTTGGCGATAATGAGGTCCAGCCCCACTAGGTGAGAGCTGCCCCTGCTTCAGTCTCACAGGGGTCCCAGTCCCCAAGCACTGACAGTCTCAGATCAGCAAGAGACTGCCCTGCTATGGACCAGTCCTCCTCTTGCAGTGCTTGGCCTACACTTGCAAAGAGTTAAACTCACTTCTCGTCGTTAAATTAGCGCTCAGTACGCTGTTAGTTTCACATCAGCCTTTCGTGCCAACTCCAGGTCATAAAGCATTTGCTGCCTTGAGAAAGTACTTTTTCCATAAACAGTCTCAGTTTGGATTCTTGAGGCTTCAGACCCAGAGAAACTAAATGACAACAGAAACTAGAGAACCATTACCTTGGGGTCAATTTTGAAGACCATCAAGAATTTCAATAGCTAAATTAACAAAGTTTGAGCATGAAAGAGAGGTGTTAGCAACGCATCAGGATGCTCAGAAAATTCAAAAAGAGCTGGCAAAACCAAACCATCAGCTTCCACCTGTTGCATTTATAGATACACCAAAGAGCCTAATTCTGCTTCTTATGATTATTGTATTCTGTGGACGCTGAAAGAAATTCTTAACACTTTTAAAAATAGCTTCTATACTATGGAAGGCCTGCTTTCAACTGAAATCTGGTGTTTCATCACTCATTTTACAAGCATCAGAGGTGGATAGATCATTTTGCTAGCCTTTGCTCTCATGTTGGATCTGTTAATTAGAAAAGGACAGGAAAAAGGCTTGTGACTAATCAAAGCAGCACCACTACAGTGTTTGCAGATGACCTGGTAGTGTTGAATAACTCATAGGAGACCATAAAGCATAATGTGCAATTAAATTATTAGATACATTTATAATTTAAAAATGCAGGACAGAACCTTGTGACATTTTTTGCTGACTCGTGACTTAGGTCCAGTTAATAACTGAAGCACGTTATTGCTTTTAGAAGCTATGCCTGCACTGGACAAAAAAAAGACAACAACTAAGTGTTATTTCTAATCTAGAAATTGGCCTGGCCAAACAGCTCTTAGTCTGAATTTAGAAGGCTTACCAATATAATTTCTGAAGCTATTTTGAATCTATCTTACAATATACTTGTTTCTGTACCAGGGCGATCACAACAGGGTTAAAGCAAATACCTTCCCATCTCTCTCCATTTATTTAAGGTTTTAATTTTTTTTCCTTTTTGAAAACCCTTTTCTGTTTAAACTGTTATTCTGCTTTTTTTATTTAAGCATTTTGTAATGGAGCTACAAGTTAATCATGCTGAGTACATCAATCTTGGCTAGCGTTAATAAGGTATTTGTGTAACCCCAGTGACTCAAGTCCCCTTGGAAGTCCTACTGTGCCTGCTACTATTTACACGTACAAAAAAGTACTCTTCAAAAAGGGAAATGGCAGTATTAGCATGAAGTTAAGCATATTAGACTTTATTCAAAAGAATTGTAAACTTTAGTGGCTAGCTGTTGACCAATTGCAGAGACATTATTTATCCTGAACTTGCAGGGCTGAACTCCCAGCTTTGACTGTACTTCAGTTTGACAGTTGTGACACTGGGCAGAGGACGGAGTGAGGAGGCAACAACTGTTTAGCAGGTTACTGAACTGGTAGTACATTTGTTATGTGGATATGGGAAACTCATATAAAAATTTAATATACACTTTCTTCCATAACAAATATATAGCCATAAATAATCTTGACATAAAAAGCCCACTGTGACCAAATAGCACTTTTGTTCTTTTAAGTCTTTGTTCTGTGTACTATTTTTACGAAAATAGTACACAGTAGTTATAGTAGTTATAACACAAAGTTATGAAAAGCAACCAGCCCAGACAGCTGTCTTTTCTGACCGGTACATTTTAAGTCTGGAAATATTTTACTGTATATCATTTAGCTTTTCTTCCTGAAAAATAAAGAATACCTGAGAGTATAGAGACTGCTATAAAATTCATAATGGTTCAATTCTGTATTGATGTTCTAACTTAACAACTGCTTAAGAACACAGCCAAAACATTAAATAGAAGATTATTCACTTTCTCAGGAAAATCTATAGGCAGCGTTATTGTGAAATTCCATAACAATTTTTTGAATCTGAATTCTGTCAACCAGAATAGAAACAAGTTCCAGAGAACGATTTTTGAATTTATTAAAAAATGAATACATGAAAAACAAATTAAAAGAAATGTATGCCTATGTAGTTTATGTATTTGATTGCTGTTGGGGTAAAGCCAGTTGCATTGTACAGACATACCAGCTGCAGCTGACTACAAAATAAAGATATAACTACAGCATATAGATATGTAGCCGTCTTCTGAATCTGCCTAACTAGGCAAGTTTAACCTTTTGTACTTCAACGTGTTGAGTCACGTGGAAATGTAAAGACTTCGATCAGGACAAGCTTAAAAAAGTAAAGAAAATTGCCCACTGAGATGAGAATAGCTACATACTTGTGAAAACAAATAGTTGCTTCATTAGCGAACTTTTAAGAAGAGAGACATGTTGCTCTGGCCACTAAAATATCAAGGAACATAAGCTATACATTTTATATTTTTTATTGCTATAATTAATTCAGTATGTGTGTACAGATCACTAGTGCTAGGTGGTTTTTACAGCCAGCTCCTATAGTTGTTACCACATACTGTGCAAGCTCAAATGCAAGCTTTTATTACAACTGGGTTTATTAATGAATAAAAAGAGAAAACAGTATATCCAGCTCAAGTTTTAATTAAAGGAGTAGATAATTCTTTTGGGGTCTGCTCAGTTGCGCACTACACATCTTGCTGTGAGGGTATCTTCTCAAGTCTCAGTCAAAAAAGATACAGAAAGGTACAGCTACCATCTCCAGAAAACAACTCAGTCTTCACATAACAGCTAAATAGAAAACTGGTCCTCCTGGCCTTTGGATCCTTCTCATTCCCCTTGGCTAGGATGATCCTCTTCAAAACATGGTCTTCCCCATACTGCACAATGAGGGTAACTTGAGGACATGCCTATGAAGTAGATTTACTTGAAGTAGATTCAGTCAGATAGGATTATTACTTAAGTAGTAAAAGGCTATTAGTGAAAAAAATGAAGTTGCACTTTTGGCTCATTCTTTGTGAATTTATGCTGAGTATATACCATAGCTAGGTCTCTCTTGTATCACTAACATGGTTCCAGTGATTTGTTTAAATGTGTTATATAGGCAAGTAGTTCATCTGGGAGTTTAAGTGACAGATGTTTTGAGGTGAGCTATTTCTCACCTAGTTAAGCATCTAAAATACTAATGACCAGGTCCATACAAAGAAACGTTATGATATGACTCAAAGTATTCCAAGTAATGTTCATGAGTTCAATTTTCAGATCCATTTCTGCAGACCAATAGAACAGTAATTGTTTCAGGACATTTTGAAATGCTAATGATGGCCCAAATAAATGGCTTTCATTAATGCTAGAGAACATTCCTACACTGTAAAGGAAGACAAAAATTGTGAAAAAGCATCACTTGGGGAACACAGTGTCCAGGATTTCAAAGAGCAGTCCAAATACAGGTTCTTTTGGCCAGTCAAATTATATGTGTGTTGGGTGATTGTACAAGACACTTTCCTAGTTGCCTGTACAACTTAATCCTCCTGTCGTTTAATCTGCAAACCCAACTGGACATATTGGAGGGGTTTTTTTTGTTTGTTTGGGTTTGGTTTTTTTTTTGTTTTTTTAATTCAGACCCAAGAAAGGATGAAAGGTTCTTTCTGGGATGCAAGTATAGTGGTGTTAGTAGGAAGTAGGTAATAGGACATAGTCAGAAGCCTTTGGAAACAGAGAGTTTGATGGCAAAAAGACTACACAGGCTTTCCGCTGCAGTGTGCCGTAGAGAGCAGAGCACTGCCAGTACGCGAGAACAAAGCGTTTCCTCCACTTTGTACCTGCCAGCTCAATGAATCCGGCTGGGCCAGAATCATAAACCACGGCTTCAGAGTCACCCACCCTTCTGGCAATCACTGTCCATAGAAACCCAGCACCACCCCCCCAAAGTAAGGGTGCCGCTGCCCCTGCATGCACCCTACCTACTCTAAAGCTGTTGTGTTTTTGTTTTCCATCACAATACCTCATTCATCTGAAGCAGCCAAAGCTTTTTTGAATTACTTAAGCTTCTTAGTACAGCAAGATCTGTGTAATGTATTAGTTATATTAAACAAATAAGAAGTGTTTACTTACAAAAAATTGAAGTCAAAGTGTCATAGAATAGTAATTTATCACAGGGTCTCAGTTCAATGATTCAGAACATGAAGCATAAAAATACGAAAGGGTTCATTGTATAATAAAACAGCCTTGAGGGGATGTAGAATTAAAGCAAAAAAATTGGACTGTGGAGTAGGATCATCAGTTTGTGTAAGCTGATTTAATTTTATTACAATCGAAAGGCAATATCTAGATTTATCAAGAAGTAAGCATAAAATTTATATGGACAAATGGCTGCTTCAGCATCTGTAAAATGCATTCCTTGTTCAGTGATAAGAAACTTGAATGGCAACAATAACTGGAAAAAGTATGACCCAGGAAAAAAAAAATAGTCACGTAACCACAAATGTGGTCACACTTAAATGCATAGTTCAATATTATCATCTTGGTCCACTTTTTAAAAAAATAAAAGGCAAAATATCACATAGGTTATGAAAAGTTGCGAGCTGGAATTAATCCAGACAGTAAATCTCCAGTAGATTCAGTTGCATTATTTAGTAGAGTGGAACAGTATTGCTTTAAAATATCTACCAAAAGTGAAATAGAACATTCATGTTTTGATCAGCACTAATTGTTAGATTTTTACCGTTTAAGTCTATATGTTTTCAATTTCTTTGTGCCCAAGGGAGCACAAAATTTTTCACTGCTAACTTACCCAGATGCCAGACTGGCATCAAATCCTATCACTTTTGATAATCATGTTGATAATACAGTACTCCAGTCCACTTCTTAAGGGAACAGAGCATAGTATACTCAGAGTTACTCCAACATCTTTTTACTTCTGGGGAAATAAAATACTCTTCTAGGCAGAGAAGAGTCAGAGGTTGTTCATTTTGGCCAAAAAAATACTTGTATCAAGAGACAACATTGCTGAGATTAGAAGTTAGTTTTTCCCTAGATCTGGAAAGCATCTTGTCTTGTACTTTCATTCTTGTGTTTCCCTACACTCTTACAATATAATTTCCTTTTTCGGAGGCCTACAATGATTTGGATTTGGTTTGTGATAGCTTGAATCTGTATGCAGCTCCAGTGCTTGAATCATTTTTCACGTGCAATTCTTCTATGCGCAAGTACAAATATTCTCACATGTGGCTGTTTTGCAAGCATAGTAGTATTGCCTCATTTTCTTTCATGGCAACCTTGGTCTCAATAGATTTGGTACAAGTTCACTTTCATGAGTTACAATAAATGGTTTGAAAGAGGCAAGGTGACAGATAACTTAAATACTAAGTATAAATAGTAAGTATGAGCAGCCTTAGGTAAGGTATTAGACATGTTCAACTTAATATTCTGGTGGTATATAAACCAGTCCAAACAAGAACTATGAACACACACAATATGACAGGACTTTGGTAAGGACATTGGCGCTAAAGTTGACTGCTTTAAAAAAAATCAACATGGGATGATGTTTCTAATATCCCCTGTGACAGGTAAAAATCTGTTTACTTCTTACCCCTAAAGAGGTAAATTATAATATTATCTGCTTCAGCAGCATATTTGCAGTTTTATAGATCCCATGTCAAAAGCCCATTTAGGGAAAGATAAATAAAAGGAGTCCAAGGGGAACCTATGATCTAGAATGCAGCTCTGTTTTGTAGATTAATGTTTTTATTTAAGAAAATGCTATATATGTAGAAAGTGTCATGACTCAGCCCTGGCTGCACTCAGCTAACACTGCTGGAGCCTAATTACATTTGTACTGTTAGTACTGCTTCATCCTTAATCTTTCATACAAGGATATCAAAACACTTTAACCATTCCACAATAAAACATAGTCTGAGGGTAGAAATTACTTTTCTGTTTTATTTCTTTGATCTTTCGTTTACAGACAAGAAACAAAAAAGGTTCATTTACTTTGCTCGGGGTCACCCAAAACAATGGAGAAGAGCTCAAATGTTGCAGTTCCCAAAAATCATATGTAAACAAATAGACCATATTCCCTCCAACAGATAATTCTAGAGAGGATGCTTGGCAAGTGTAATACATTTGAGTAGAATTTATTTTAGCTGTTCTGAAGAGGCTAGTTTAAAATACACTAAGGGTGAATTTTTTTGAGCAGCTCCAAACCTGCTTGATCCATTTTTCTCCGCACTTTACATGTGTAATTGCACTTGCATGCAAATAGCATTTGACTGAATGCACAGATCAAGTAAGCTGACAGCTCACATATACAAATCCTGTTTGCTTCGAATAGAGCTACAGGGCTAAGTATTTGCATGCACAAATATGGCTAATTTTTAAATATGTTGTGAAGTTACACTGAAATCAAATGGTGTCAAACACATTCTTAAAAGTTAATCCTCTTCTTAGGTCTCTTTCTATAAAGGGCAACGGGATATGTTAAAGTCATCCTTACAGAATTTCAAATATTTCACCCAAAGAAAATAAATAGGCGGGGAACCAGGTCCTGTAACAAGTTTTCCACCTTCATAGCTCTGTTAATTATCTGAATTAAATGTCGGGGACTGAACTGACTGGCAGAAATTGTGACAGGAACCAAAGCAGCAGCCAAGACATTCAGTATACAGCTTTTATTGTAATAACACTGGCAAGAAGCAGGTATCACACCAGCCACTACAAGGAGAGCTACTCTACGCGAACTGATTCAATTATATCATCATCTTCCCATCAGTGGGAAAGTCTCTGATAACTAGGCTGATGGCTGATTGATTGCAGGTCTAGTCTTAATATTAAGTTATCTTGAAACCAAAAATAAATAAGAATTAATTTGCCTTCCTTAAATGGTTTCCTGATTAGTAGAAGCCATAATTTGTAGAGTTGGGAGAACAGGTTAAGTTAAAATGACCATTACATTTTCCTAAGGTCTTTCTGGTTCACTGTGGCTCTGAAAAGAAATGATGCTCCAGACAGTATAATTTTAAATTTAGATACTTCTGTATTACTAACTCTTACTGTAACACTCCCCCTGATCTTATCATCCAGGGTATGTCCAAGCAAATGTGATTTTTCTCTACAAGTTTATCTTTTTCCCTTGTTTACTTCAACCTGAAATTACTATACGTTTGGTTTGCCACTGTGCTAGGTGTTTGAGATCATATATGCAATTTAAATAAAGTTTTTAAAAGTCAGAACCATGTAAAATACTCCAGGTCACAACCTGAAAAATAAAGAGATAATGACTATCGCCAAATTACATCTAACTTTGACTGAGAGAATGACAGTAATTTGAAGCACTGAGAATTGATTTGTCAGATGAATCGAGGTTAATGTTTCATCTGTATAGAACATAAAACACAGGTGATGCTGTGTTTGTAGGCTATATCTTGTGGATTTGTATAGTCAAAGTTCTGTTCTTGTATTTCCCTTTTCCTACATTTCACAGATCTCTTCCACAAGCCAAAGAGAAAGAAAACAGGCACAAGTTGAAAGACAAGGCTGAAAAACATAGCCTTCTGGAAAGGGAGAATGAAAAGACTGTATAAAAGCAAGCAAGCTGAGTATATTCTCTTTAGATACACTGATTCCCACTTTTCTGTTTCAAGATGAGAGAGCGCCTGCTTACTGTCTGAATTTTAAAGAGATGCAGCTGCGTCCACACTTGTATGGTTTTCTATGAACCAGAGCAAATGGGAAAGCAGATCCCCGAGCCTGGACTCTTTCCTCCCTTCTCCACAGCCTATTCTGCCCAAGCTACTACTTTTCGGCCACAACCTGTAGTAGCAATAACATTTGTTGCTATCTTTTTAGGGGAATTTCCTAGTCACCATGGAAGACTTTCAAGAATAACTCCTACCTGAACTCTATTGCTACTCCTTTTGACTTCTTTGCTGGAAGCCTAGCAGGCTTCCTATCCCCATTAGGAAAGCTTAGTAGAAAATAAGGTTCTTTTAATTTGCTTTTTAGTGTTCATTAATTGACTTCATAAAAGATATTGTGTTAATAAACATAATCCATATAATATATACAGAACACATATTTTGGAAAAATTCCTTTAAATGAGAAAGTTTAGCGTGTTTTGATTTTTGCATAGCTATATATTTATAGTGTTACTTTAAGAAAGATATGGATACATAACTAGAAGTTGAAATAGTTTATTTCTGAACCTTCCAAAATGGAGCATACATTTTTATTTATTTTTTTAATAGATATTATTTGCTAAACTCAAAACAGACCAAAGCTTCTTAGCTTTAAAAAAATTTTGCATCACATAATAGGCAAATAGGTACAGAAAATTCATAGTATTTTCTGAAGACATCACTTTTCTTAGTTATGTAATAAGAGCAGAAAGTACTCACTTAAGAAGCATTTAAGCACCCTGAAAAAATCAAATTTCTTATTTTTACTCATTATCTGACTTTTTCTTAAAAGAATTAGCTTCCTCGTTAGCCAAATTACACACAAGCAAAGAAAGAATCTACTGATATCTTAAATTAACTCACTAAATACAACGGTCTCTTAACTAATATTCCATCCAATACTACTGAAGGTCTTCCCTACATTTCCAAAAAGTAAATTTATTCAACAGCCTCAAATATTAGGAAAGGAATTTTTTTTTTTTTTTTTAAGCAGGATGTATTTATAGTTACTCCCAAGTTAAGTGATCCCAGCTGAGCTGATACATCACCCCACCCCCTTCATTTTTGTCCCTATAAATTGTGGTGAGATGGGTGTATAACTTATTTTTTAGGAGATAGATGGGAATTTGTAGTGTAGAGAGTTACTTTGCTTAAGTGGGGAAATAAAGTGATACAAATTTTTTTGTTTTTAAGAAATGAAACAAATGTAGAAAAAACTTTTTAGCATAGTTTTTGTTTAATTGAAGATGTTTTGTTTTCTGAAGATGTGTTTCAAGGGTCTGATGTAAGTCTCAGATTACTTTTCTGCATAACGGGGTATTCTGTAGTTAGACTCTTCTATGTAGATGTTTAACTGTTTCTTTGCAGTCTCTTTTCTACAGTCTTATATAAATAGAAATGCTGTACCATATTCTTTCTATGTTTCTAACTAAGTAACAGCAAGATGTTAGCAAGCTGATCTTGAGTAGAAAAAAAAATTACAAACAGTTCACTCTATTTTTATAGAATTCTGACTCCTGTCAGTAAGGAAATGTATTGATTTTTCTTTTTACTCTTTAGCAGAAACTTTTGCAAAAAGTTCTCTTAAAATGTTTTGTTACTGAATGATCACTTATCAGCTCACTTCTATAAAGTGTTTAAGAATTGCTAAAAATCCCCTTTCCAGTAGCTGCTGAGGGCAGTCTGGAGTTTGTGGAGCAAGTTACAAAACAAGAAGGGAGTAAAAATCACAACTTGAATGTGAGGGGGAATTATTTCAGATTT
>VZTL01029098.1:4521-39457 GCA_013400535.1 Scopus umbretta
GTCCCATGTCATTAATGAAGAAGTGAAACAGTATTGGCCCTAGATCGAGCCTCTGGTGGATACCACTAGTCCACAAGGACTTTGTGCCACTGATTACAACCCTTTGAGCATGACAGTTCAGCCAGTTTTCAATCCACCTCACTGGCCACTTATCTAGTCCATATTTCATCAGTTTGTGTATAAGGATGTTACAGGAGACTGTGTCAAAAGCCTTAGTAAAAATCAAGATAAACAATATCCATTTCTTTGCCCTCGTCCACTAAGTCAGTTACCTCACTGTAGAAAGTTATCTGGTTGGTAAGACATGATTTCCCCTTCATAAATTCACGCTGGTGGCTCCCAGTTCTTGAACCTTAAGGAGGGTCCTACGGTTACTAAAGCCAAATCCCTGCTGTTAAGATCAGCTGCCCATTAGATGTTGACCTGCGGGATCCATCCACTCCTCCTCAAGCCTTCTTCCTCACTGACAGTATCGAGGAGACAACACCTGGCTCCCTTGCCCTAGACACTCTCCCCCAAAGCTGTGCAGTCACAGTTGATATGCCTTGGGTCTTCCCTGGCCTTATTGCTGGTACCCACATGGAAGAGCAGCAGGGGAACCATCCAAGGGCTGGATAAGCCTCGGCCTTCTCTCCAAAATGTCCAGGCTTTGAGCTCCCAGCAAGCATCAAACCTCCCTAGGCTGGCAGGTCCTCTGCCTCAGAAAGTCTCCCACCATGAAGCTTCATAACTTCCCCCAGTGCTGCTGTGTGGCTCAGGCCCAGTCAGCTCAGGTCCTTGGCTAGATGCAGATCCTGACACCTCCTCAGCAATTCAGTGCTGACCACAGCCCTCCTGCGGCCAAAGCCCTCCAGCCTTCACTGTCAAGTTATCCCTACTTTGCAACCCCCTAAGCACAAATCCTGCCTTGGGTACACCTGGGTAGTGAGGCTGCCTTTCTATCTGGGGTCTCAGAGAAGACCTAGTCTATCTTCTTGTCACCTGCAAGGTTGTGCTGTTCTTCCACAGTCCCTCTGTTTAACCTCTGTACCAGAGTCAAGAAGAATGGGGAAATGACAGCAGATCTTGAGAAGGGCTTCAGCAATGCCTGTGGAAGTACATGTCCTACTTCCATACCAGGGAAATCAATAAAAAACATTATAAAAGATTAGACTTATTGGAGGAAAAGATAAATTTAGTATATTAGGGAAGCAATAACCACTGGCTTTTATGGAAGGAAATAAATCTTTAAAAAGTCTACCAGAATTCTTTGCGGAAAGCAACTGTGGATAGACAAGTGTGATGAGGGCAATATGGAGCACATGGATTTCCACATCACTTTCGACAAAGTCCCTCACTAAAAATTCCTGTAGAAAATAAGCTACAAAAGAGACAAGAGGAATGGCCAGGTCATGAATTAGTACAGGTTTAAACACAAGAAACAAAATAGCCAGTATTTGCTGTGAGGAGAAGTTTACTGCTGGGAGAGCCCTGCAGGGCTCTTATGTAAAGGCATCTTAATGTTCACCATGTCCGTAAGTTATCTGGAAAGGAGAGTGGATAGGGAGATGAACAAACTGCAACTTATTAACAGTGGGTCAAAACTAAAATGGACTATCAAATATCACAAAATGTTCTCATAATACTGGATGACTAGGTAATAAAGTGGTAAATGTAATAGAAATGTGCAGGAAAACCACCCCAGTTTCTACCTCCTAGAAAAGAGATTTTGAAGATCTTGTGGATATTTGTCCATACTTGTCAGTTTAATGTTCAGCGGGACTCTTAAAATATAATATGAGGAAAGGAACAGACAACAAATAAAGAACAAACAAATAGTTCATACCAATGGATAAATTTCTTATATGAATTTTGAATGCTGCATGTTGCTCTGGTAGCCCAATTCAAGGACATAGAAGTAATAAAAGAAATAGAAAGAAGGGCTAAATAAAAGGATAAAGAAGTTATAAAGTTTCAGTCTTTTTAACTTTTTGGGAAAGAGATAACTTTTGGGAAAAGTGCAAGTTATCTGGCCATACTAGCATAATCTCAAAGAAACTGATAAAATGTATATGGTCAAAATATATGAAAGATTTTTTCTTCCTCAGAATACAACAACTAGGGGCATCAAATTAAGTAATCACAGAGCTGTTTGAAAAAAAGAAAGGCCAGTACTTCTTCATCAGAATTGGTAATTAAGCTATGGAACCTTTTACTACAGGTTGTACAGGATGTCAGAAACTTAATGTGTTCAAAAGCAGTTAAAGGAATTTACAGAAAACTTTGTGGATAGTGTAAAACACAATATGGATACCTCCACTTCAAATATGAGCCTCTGCTTCAGAAAAGATTGTAACTACCAAAGTCAGAAGGTTATAGCACAGGAAATATCATTCTGTTTTTATATTCTTTCCCTAACCATCTGTTAATGGCCACATGCAAAACAGGGAGCCAGTCTAACTGGACCTTCAGCTGGAGCCAGTAGAGCTGTTCATATGCTCTTTAAAATTAGAAAAGAACCATTTCCGTAAAGTTCGAAATCCTGTAACATCCAAAGTTCTCATTAAGATAGTTCGGTATGAATTAGCTTGAAGACTGCAGAGAATAAAGAATAATAACAATCCTGGGGTAACAAGCATACTTCATGTATTTCTAAAGAAGAAAACAAAACCTTCAATTAGTAGCAGCAGGGGATGTTAGATTTAAATTGCAGTCCTTTTTTTTAAACTGAAGAACAAGTGGGAATTTAAAAGCCAAACAATTGATTAATTTAGATCTATACTTCTATTTGAAAACTATGAAACTCTTCTGGCAGCTTTCCATCCATCATTGCATTCCTAATTATCAAGGTGAACATGTTAAATTTGCTTTATCTACTCTTTACCTTTAAACAGCATTTTCTCACAGGATTTCAGCTAAACACAGCTGGAAACTCTAGATAAATGCAGACATTTCTGATGGAGACCGAAGTGTCTCTCAGATGTTCCCTCAAATGTGCTAAAAAAGCTACAAACTGAGTCATTTCCACAGTAATGGGATTAGAAATAGCCTGCAGGGAAGCATGTGCCGAATGGTGCCAACTAGTAAGGATTGTAACAAAAAACTGTGACATTACAAAAATACCTCAGAGTGAGGCTCTGGGTGGTGGAATTGTGACTTGCCAGCTCAAAAAAATGTGTCTTATTAAAATGACGGGAGTATGCCAAAGCAGTGATTTGTGCAGAAACATGATCCTCCTGATAGCTGAGTAACTAATCTTTTTCAAAAACCTTGTCAGTTGACCATCAAATTCATAAACATCAACTAGGGCTGAAAGGGGGGAAAAAAAAAAAGTGGTGAGAGGGCATGATGGGGAAGAGAGGGAAAGTTGGGGATAGATCAAGCTTTAAAAGTTTGTTTTTTTAAAAAAATTCAAACATAAGGAAAGAAAAAATTGCATCGCAATATAAGGAACATTAAGAACATAATATAAGGAACATTAAGAAATAAAATTAATTAATTAAAATATAAGGAACATTAAGAACAAACAACCTTTTCAACTGTAGTCTATTATGGAAAACATTTGGAGAAAATATGTTCAAAGTAGCTCTTAGGTTTCTGGGGAATTTCAAAGGAGCTGAAAGACCTTGTCTGATAGGGACTGTAATAAGCATTGTGGGTGCTCAGCATTTCTGAACTATTTGTTTTGCACATAAAGCCAGAGAACACTGCTTAGGGCACTGTTGCCCTAAACCACCTTACCTATGAGTTTGCTGATGTATGAGTTTGACTCCCTCTTCAGACAGGTTTGTAGCCTGTAAAATGCCATTATTCCTACAACTCAAAGCAAATGCATTGTTGAGATTTTTAAATCTGAAAACTTTGTTCAGGCATCAATTGCTGTCCAAAAAAGCAACTGACACAATCCTCACCTGTAGAAAGCAAAAATTAATCAGCAGCTATAGTAGCACAGCCTTTGGATGAGCAGCTACTCTCTTTCCACATGGGAAGAAGGCAGGTTGGGTACTAACAGGAAGAGGCTGTCCCTTACCAGACTAGTCTATAAGTGTCACTCAGCTCTGAAATACATGGGTCCTCTCCTCCCCATCTTTGGACAAGAGAAAGGCTGAAGGAAAGGAATGTTTTGGTTTCAACAAATACTTTCCCTACCTAGAAAGAGAGGGTCTGTGTCCTGTTTCTGTTACAAGTATCATGTAAGATGGGGAGGAGGAAAGAAGAGAGGTAAACTGAAGAAAACCAAGCAAGAATCCTAGTTCATGCCAATGTGTTTTGCGATATTCCTGTTATTTCTGTGAGAAAATTTCTGGCTTAGGGTGCTTTTCACAGAAGTCACCATACAGTATTTCTTGAAATAAAAAAGGAATGTCACTGTCTCATTCTTGTCTCTTAAATTATAAAAATAATTTGAAACAAAATCTTCACAGTATCACACAATCACAGAATGTTTGGACCTCTGGAGGTCATCTAGTCCAACCCCCCTGCTCAGGCAGGGACACCTAGAGCCAGTTGCCCAGGGCTGTGTCCAGACGGCTTTTAAATGTTTCCAAAGATGGAGACTCCAAAACCTCTCTGGGCAACCTGTGCCAGTGCTCTGTCAGCCACGCAGTGGAAAAGTGTTTCCTGATGTTCAGAGGGAACCTCCTGTGTTTCAGCTTATGCTCATTGGGCAACACTGAAAAGAGCCTGGCTCTGTCCAATTTGCAAACTCCCTTCAGGTACTTATATACATGAATAAGGTCCCCCATGAGCCTTCTCTGCTCCAGGCTGAACAGTCACAGCTCTCTCAGCCTTTCCTCATAGAAAAGATAGTCCAGTCCCTAAATCCTCTTAGCTACCTTTCATTGGGCTCCCTCCAGTATGTGCCTGTCTCTCTTGTACTGGGGAGGCCAGCACTGGATCCAGCACTCCAGGTGTCTCTCACCAGTGCTGAAGAGAGGGGAAGGACCACCTCCCTCGACTTGCTGGCAATACTTTGCCTAATGCAGCCCAGCATACCATTAGCCTTCTTTGTGGCAAGGGCACATTGACACGGTGTCCACCAAGATCCCCCAGGGCCTTTTTTGCAAGGCTGCTTTCCAGCCGGTTGGCCCCCAGCATATGCTGGCATACGGGGTTGTTCCTCCCCAGGTGCCGGAGTTGGCACTTCCCTTTGTTGAACTTCATGAGGTTCCTGTCAGGCCATTTCTCCAGCCTGTCAAGGCCCCTCTGGATGGCAACATGACCCTCTGGCATATCAGACACTCCTCCCAGTTTGGTGTCATCAGCAAATTTGCTGAGGGTACACTCTGGCCCCTCATCCAGATCATTAATGAAGATGTTAAACAGGACCGGACCCAGTATTAGCCACTGGGGTACACCACTAGTTACTGGCCTCCAGCTAGACTTTGTGTCACTGATCACCATCCTCTGGGCCTGAACTTTCAGCCAGTTTTCAATCCACCTCACTGTCTGCTCATCCAGCCCATACATCAAGATCTTGTCTATGAGGATCTTATGGGAGACACTGTCAAAGGCCATTCTGAAGTCCAAGCAGACAATATCCACAGCTCTCCCCTAATCTACCCAGCCAGTCATTTCTTCATGGAATTTATCAAGTTATCAAGCATGAAATTTTAAAGTAAAACAAAATAGGTACTTGAAAAAAACAAGGTGTTTTGTTCATGAAGGTCTTGTGAAAAATCTTCATTTAATACACTTAAGGCTAGAGCCAGTAAAGAATACACTTATGTGTTTTCATTAAAGCTTCTTTTCTGTCCCAAGGAAACATGCTGACATAACACTATTCAAATCAGAGGTGAATAAGTGCCTTTGAATTCGCCATGGTAGTTGGAATTATAAATGAGCTTAATCTAAGATTTGAAAATATTTCAAAATTAGTTATCTGGACTTAAAATATATTCCTAGAATTTTGCACTTTCTCCCTTGAACAGCTCAGAAACAATGGATAATTCTTTGTTGTACATATACTGTTTTTATCTGAGTATCAGAAATCTTATTACTGAATTATTTAAGACTCACTGTTCATTTAGAATAACAAAATATCAGATTTAATAAGGATAAATCAAATCAAAACCTATGTTTAGAAAAAATTCAATGCAATTTGATTTGAGCTAGAAATACTGACCAATTTGAGCACTTAAACCACTAAAAAATAACCCAATAAAAAACCCCTGAAGTAAAAAACCAAGCAGTCAAATTCAAACAAAAAAAAGGAAACAAACTAAAAAACCCCACATAATGAAATATAGTAAACCAGAGTATGGGTGACATGTTCCAGGTCTGCATCACAAATTAAAATTACAAAGGTTACTGTGGACAGGACTTCAGTCTTGCACCTGAAACAGTCAACAGAACTAAAATCTGCTTGTTAATCATAGAATACTTCTGAGAGTAAAAACTGATACATAGATTAGCTTGTTTCCCAGAATAGGACAGGATGGCTTTGTTGCATGTTTTACTTGGTATTAGATTTTTTGAGTTTTAAAATACATGCTGTACTTGACCTTAATCTCACATGTTTCTTTGGGTTGTGCCACTGTTTTTTCTTCCATTTCTTTTCCAGTCAAGGTCTGACTAGTCTTCAAAAAACTGGTGTTTCGGCTCAGACTAATTTAGTTTATTAACAATTTTGTGGTTTTGTCTTCTAACGTTGGTAAATGTGTTTACTGGCATGCTAGCATTCCCCATATCCATGCTATTTTATTTTATTTTTTAACATTTTCTGTTCCTGTCCTGTTTTGCAATTAGCATCAGTAGCAATATTAGGCAGTTCTGATTATTGCAATCCTTTTTGTCATGGATTCAAATCAAACTTAAAATGTAAGTGAATAAATCCAGAGAGCCAAAAGGTAAACTAAGCCTATGTTTAAAATCTTAATAAGCAAACAACAATATAGAGTCCCAGCTGAGGTGAACAAGCAGTGAAGTATAAAGTCATATAATTAATTTAGCATTCTTAAGGTCTCTTTAGGACCTGATAATGCCTTTTGGTTTTGTTTTCAAGTCTCTACGTTCTGGTTTTGTTTTCAAATCTTTAAATTCTGGTTAATATATGTTGCAGCATTAGCTATTTGTGATTTCTCTAAGCTTCTGGGTTTTTTTTTCCCTTAGTTAATCTTACCAGAAAAGTCAAGCTCAATTAGTACTTCTGGGAATTCAAGTGAAATATTGAGGTGCATTCATTTGTCAAAATACTATACATGTTGACATACAGACCATCCAATATACATTTTCTAATGCTAAACACCACTCCCTTTTTACAAAAGCTGTTCAGTGTTTTTCTGCTTATTTACTTGAAAGTTTCAACTCAGTATTTATAATATGGAATAGTGTATATTCCATTTGTCAGCATGTAAGTGCCCTAACATTAAAATTAAACCCTGTTCTTTTGTCTGCAGAAACATGTGATACTTTATATGACCAAACCCCACTGCACTGCAGTTTCTTCTTAGAATATCCTCAGTGAACATACTGTGTTAAAGGCAATCAACTGCACTAGCACACTGGTCCCATTCATTTCAAAGCCATCTGTTCCTTAATGTACTTTGTCTAAATATTTTATGAAATGGATGTCAGGCACCTTAACTGGCTTTTGTTCTTCCTGTTGTTCTATGATTAAATACTTCCTCAGTAAACTCCAAGGGGAAATAAGCCTTTAAGCTTATGTTTGAGATAAAGAAATAAACTTTCAGTGTGAGTCACTTGCCACTCTTCTGTTCAGGTGCTTCAAGGCATATCCTGTGCATTGTTAGGTAGAAAATTAAGGACAGTAACTTACTTCAGCAGAGCTATGGCAGGTTATACCAGCCTTCCAGAAAGAATGGGAACTAGTGATTTCACAAGCATCTTTATTTTATTTAGTTTACTTTACTTAACTTTTAACTTAACTTTAGTTAACTTTGCTTTAGTTAAGGCTATCTAGACTTTTTCATTCTCAAGTTGTAAAGCATCTGAAATAGACTGAGAAATTCTGTATCTTATTTTTACAAAAACAACATATAGAAGTGGTTTTGTACTAAAAAAGGAATGTTTTTTAATTTTGCTCATGTAAAAGAGGTAAGAACCCATTAAAGAGCTGTGACTGGCTCTGCAGATTCAACATGCACAGGGTGGGGTATGGGTGATGGGAAGCATCCTACACTGATGCCCGGATAAAAAAAAGTTTCCCTTATTTGTTCATTTATTAGGTCAGCTATTTTTCCACATTCAGAATATTAATACCCCCAAATTAATCCTTAGTTCCACCTAAGCCCTAGTCTTTCTGACTTTTGAGTCACCAAATCAGTTACACTATGGTGGATCCTTTCCAAGTTCAGGAGTAAACAAGAGGAAAAGCATTTAGAGGTCAGATGTGTCCTGTAACCATACATTTAATATCCCCAGTTCAAGGTCCTAAGTCTTTCTTATCCCCCCATTCCTGCTTGGAGTGTTTGTACAGCACCAAACACAGCTCATCATAACTCTTGACCAGCCTCTTGGAGATTCCAATACAGCCAGCACACTAATTAATAAACTTTGCCATGTGAGTAATATTTTGAAAAAAATTCACACTGACCTTTTGAAAAACATATCTAAATGCCCTGATGTGGCAGACAGCGCCAACAAAATTACAATATAGAGCTTTTCTGAAGGCATGCATTTTAAGATTTATGCATTTTAAAAGCAAGACTGTTTCAACTGAGTGTGCGATAACAGGGTTTAAGTTTTACCATTTCCAATTCTTGTTAGGTTCATGAGAATGAACTAATACTGTGCCATACCTAGTATTTGTTATGGCTTTGAGGGTAATGAAAACTCACAAGCGTTAATTCCAGAAGTGCCAGTGTGGTATGCTAGACGACGTTAACATATGCTGTAGTCTTTGAACATGCTGTGTTTTGAGGGTCTGGCCCCATTCTCTGCTATCAAACAGGTTGCTGAACTCCTGAAAGAAGATGAGTGCTCAGGAAATTTTATTACCAGAGTGCTATAAAGGTCAAGGTAATACTATATTCCATTTTTCTCTTCTCCATGCTGAATGATGGATTAAGAACTCCATTCTCTTTATAAGTTAAAGGAAAAGAAAGAATGTATGCTGGGCCAGATGCTCCCTGATTTAAAAATGGCACTGCTTCAGTTGCCTGGCGTGAAGCTAGAGCACTATATTTCAGTTGATAAGACAGTCCTACATATCTGTTATTATGGAACAAGAAAATAATTGTGCAACCACTCAAATGCTGCTTCTTAGACACGGAAAATCTTTTCTTTGATGTATAATCCCAATTCAGTTTACAAAAACTGGTTACACATATTCCATATATAAAATGTGAATAGTAGTTTTAATTAGGACTGTATGAAATCTTGAGATATGGCTGTTTATCAGATAAATTGTTGAACTATTATTCCTCAGCAACATTCACAATCCCACTCATATCCAGCAAGTTGGTACATACAGGTCTAGAAAGGCACATAAAGCAAGGATGTAGTGGGCTGTAACTGTGAAATATTACTGCTTGTTTCTGCCTCACAGATTTTAGATTAGCCTTTACTGTCTAGAAGCACTGTTGAATAATATGCCACTATGAAGTACTAAGGATTGAATTCTTATTCTACAAATTTGTCCTATATGGTAAATAACACATCTCATCTCTCTACTCTCCTTCTTTCTTTAATCTTTCAAATATTATTTTAGCTATTCTTGCATATATATAAAAATATATCCATACTCATAAATTAATTGAAGATACAATCACTATAAGATGGAAGGAATAAAAATTTCTCTATGACTTTCAGGATCTATGAACACAGTAGTTGCTCTGGCACAGCTAATTTCTACAGCTACAGATGAAAAAAAAAAAGACTGAAAACTCTGTTTCTGTGATTGACTGGCCAGAAACATTCCTAGACACAGCCGAAGCCCTGAGGTTTGGGAAAGCTGGAACCTCAGGTGGGTTTTGCAAATTAACCTTCTACCAGCATAGCTCCTGTAAAGCAACACTGTCGTCTTAAGCATCCTTCTCACCATACTTCTTGACTCCAATTTGAAGATGACCCCCTTCTGCCCTCCAAGGCTAACCCTGTGGTGGTGACAATACGTCAGAGTTAGGCATTAGCAACATTTCTGGTAGAACCTCTGCCCAAAGCATGAGTGCCCTTTCTCTGCTGGAAACACCTTTTAGATAGGGAGTCAGTCCAGAGATCAGAGAATATCCTTGGGGAAAACAAGCATGTATCATCTTGTCCCCATTAAAGTGAGAAGGTTATTCAGCTGTTATTTTAGTCCTGAATCTGCTAAACAGCTCTTGGCGTATGGAAGCACATTAAGTTCATTCAGTCTGAAAGATTTCACAGATAATGGAGAGATCAACTCAATTTTAAAAAGGGGAAACTCTAACCATATTTGAAACTGAGAAATGAACATATCTAAATAGCAATCACTAAATACAAACATACCGATTTTTTTCCCTCATAGACCAGGGACTTTGTACTTAAGAAAAATGCATAAATTTAAAACAACCTTGGTGTAAAAATATTTTCATGTTTAGCTTAAACTGTTTATCAGAACTGCCAAAAGATCCTGTCATGAGTAGCTAATCGAAGTATAAAGCTCGTGAATCCTGCACTCTTGTTGTTGTTGTTGTTGTTGTTGTTGTTGTTGTGTATAAAGCACTAAGGGAAAAAGGTGGAAGAATTATTCTAGATTTCAGGGTTTATTTTAAATTTACAGTAGCCCATTAACAAGCAGAATTCCAGTACCATGAGAGAATCATAACTGTAAATGAATGAAATCATAACTGTATAACAAAAAAAGCAGTTGCTCATGCCTCTTTGGTATAATGTGTATTTCATAACCTATTGGATTGCTTGGCAGAGTCCCTTTGTGTCCCTCCATCCTAATGCCTTGCCTTCTCTCCAGACAAGAATAAGCCTTCTCTGTTTGAGCAAAGGGAACCGGACGAAAATGTGAAAGCAGACCCGTATCCTGCCATTCCTCCCTGTCCTCTTTAGTATGTCTCAATAAAGCAGAGCTGCTCTCTGTCTGTGCCTGTGTGAGCATGACTATGGGGTCTTAGGAGTCCTTAGGGGGTAGTGGAGGCAGAAGGGGGTACCCCAACTCTCATCTACTTTGCACAGCAGCTCCTGTCCTGAGGACAAAGTTTCAAACCCCGGATGAGAGGAGCATGGCAGAGATGAGAGGTCTTGGAGACGCTGTCATTCACATTCTGTCCACTGACCCTTAACAAACTTGACCACAAAACTTAGAATTAAAAAACTTTTTCATATTATGTCAGGAAGGCTTCAAATATTTTTGCCTATTGCCTTCATGGTCCTGACCATTTAAATAAACTTGAGAATCCTTGTGTATATACACACAAAATGGCCCTGATGGAGCTACTGGTTTTGCATACTATCTCTATGCAAACTGAAGATTTACCCAATAATTATTGTACTCTATAAATTGGAACAGATTCCTCTATATTTGGGAACTCATACTTTTTTACTTTCAGGATGAAGTTACACAAAATTCTCTCAAGTGTCAAGTTCTCTTTTTCTTGCCATAATTGAAAAAAACCCTTAGGATTTAAAAAAATCTATGGAATGGGATTTTAACAATGGTGCAAGGACAATCTCTCATGTTGTGCAGAAAAAAAACCCAGTAAAGCATATATTCTTGCAGGTCAGAGGAAAATATATTCTTTATCTAGTGTTTGATATTTATTAACTCTGTAATAGTCACAAAGCATCTCAGGAAATCATGTAAAAAAGAAATATCATTCATACACCTCGTGAGACATTTATATTCACTCCACAAGAAAAAATACTATGTACATACTTAATGTAAAACAATCCATATCAAGACTAAAAAAATAATGCAGCAACAAATTTTCCTGTGTGAAGCTTTATTTGTGTAGTCCTGTCAATGTCTGGATATTGCATATTTAACAGAAATCTGTGCTGAGGGATTGGGGTTTCTCCTTTTCTGTAACATATTTATAGCATTTAACCTGGTTTAACATTACACTCTAAATGTCATCCTGGTTAAACCTGGATTATGCAAAAGTAACACAATGGATTCCTCTGAATGAAAAAGTCACTAGACTCCATAGGTGTGTTTGTTTTCCTTAAAATTAGTGTCATAGTATTCTTTCTAATGAAAACACTTTTTAAAGGCAAAACCAAACCAAATGAAATGCAAGATGTATGGCCTTTTTAGAGAAGACAAGACACAACTTTGACGTGTTGAAAACCCCCCCCAACATCACGAATAACAAACTGGGTTTTTTGTTTTTGTTGGGTTTTTTTTCTGTTTTCATCAAGCTCTGTGTTACACAAGCAAGGCAAAACTGCACACCTCCAGTGGTTCCTGGTAATTTTACTTATCTTTTTACTACCCTTACTTGTTTTCTCTGTGGGTACTTTGGCAATGTATACATTCATGTGAGATTTTCTGTTTCAGTAAACTAAAAACAAACTTATAACATGCTAAGTCTGCATTGTGAAATTTCTGACATTATATACAGCAATGCTGTTGCTAAACTGCAGCAAAAGTCTTGTTGTTAAAAGCACTGCTCATGAACTACAAATAACGCTAAAGAACTCCTGGTTTAGTTTCAGCACAAACATGTACTTCTAGCCTCTTAACTTGTCACTTGATAACTAATCATATTCTGACCCGAGGACTGTATTTAATTAGAGGACAACAACACAGGAGCATTTGCAATATATGCATTTAGGCATTGTGTCAGTAGCCATTTTTCCTACATTACAATGTTCACAACCCTGACAACATCACTTCCTAATGTGCTAATTAGAGCAGGGTGACTAAGAAAAGTTATTTGTCTAGTCTTGCGTACAAAATAATTTATGAAACTCATCAAATAGACAATATATTTTTGAAAAATAAACTACAATGAAGCTGTGTGCATAGCAGAAAATAATGGAAAACATGTCAAACAATGTATTTAAAAATACAAACAGAGTGAAAATTATCCAGCTAGGTAGTCTGATTATATGGTTTCTTCTTTCTGTACATTTCTTAATTTTGAAAAAACCAGCAATAATTCTAGAGTATTTGAGAGAGCTGGAAAACGGAATGTTTCTCCTCTATCTGGGCTTTACATTATATGTATCAATACACTGAGGAACCAAAAGATCTATTTATATCAGCTGAGAATATGTTCCGTAAGATAAAAATTTGCATCTAGGAGTTTGTCTGGCATGCTGAATTACCCAAGAGATGATTTATAATAATATGCCATTCAGCATTTGTACCTTTCTAAATTGAACTGTATACATATATTAAAAAAAAATACATATGTAGTATAGAGTCAGCAGAGCATCTCAGAGTTCCTGAAATATTATGGAATACCAGATTTTACTTCATATCTATCTTCCTGATTCAATGACTATTTAATTCTAATACAGTTCAATATATCTCCATATTAAGTGCCAGCCTTGCTAGAGAGACTCGGAAGTCATTGGGAATCTGCACTAATGAATACCCATCTTCAGGGATCGTGTTGCACAGAGTCCCAGTGTTTTATATTTTAACTTCTGCTGTGATAAGCAGCAATGGGTACCCTGCTCAGCTAAATGGTTTTACTGAAATACTTCACTGTCATTGAAAAACTGTGGCAAATGTAAGACAGCTCACTGATTCAGACGGAAAAAGTAAAAGCTTAACTTAGTACTATAACATGGAAACCTAATAATAGCTTTTATTTTTTAGAGAACAGTCTTGTAGGATATGAATATGAGTGCGGGAAGGAGAAAACGATTTCTGGCGAGAAGGGCAGAGTGATCACTGTTCTGGCTAAGAAGCAAGCTATGGTTGTTTTTATATTCCCAAGATAGTTACTGAAGTTATGAGATCATTGCCCTGGCTTTCATTCCTCTTTGTTAGGAGCTCATATTTTCTTTTCTTGATCCCAGGCAGGCTCCTCTGGGGGGTGTTGCTGTTTGGAGTGTGAGGACAGGGCATATCTCCTCCAGCGTGGCTGGTCCCTGGGCAGCAGCGGCATCAAGGAAGGGTGCAGCAGCTGCTGCCTGGCTTGCCGCTGCTTTGCTGGCTGGCTGTACCAGGGGTGGGCTCCTAAACCAAAGCCCTTACAACCTCACTTGAAATGCGTATCAGAAATAATCCTTTTGCTCGCCAGAGAGAGGCTTTGCTTAGCTTACTGCATAATCACTTGATTTTACTTCTGATTAAGTCTTAATTGTTGGTAGATATTATTAACCTTAATACGCTCGATTTACCTTCAGTGCAAAAAGCCATGGCTTCCTTGAATGGTAATTTGCAGCATTTTACTTCAACTGGTAGAAGTCCCAGAAAGAAATCCATCTTCTTTTTATTGGATGCATAAATATGGATTTCAAAGCAGATGGCTTTGGTATTTGAATTAAATTTCTGCACAAACGAAAAATTGTTGTTTCTAAGTACTGCCTGTTGAAGAAGTAACTCTTCCACTTGCCTTTTTTAAAAAGGCAAAACAGTACTGCACATTTTTTTTCCATAGAGTACCTTCAAAGGTATACTCAGATATGCTTGTTTCAAATAAATCCCCTTAGAAAGATAAAGCGCAGATCTTGCTGGGCTGCTGCAAGATAGAAATTAATATCAGCACCCATTTTTTTACTCTCATGTTCTTAAATGCAGGCAGAGAATAAAGGAAAACCCAAACCAATCAAAAAACCCAAAACACTTGCACATGATAAACTTTAACTAAAGTTTTTGAAAACAAGATGTCCTATTTGAAATTAATGCTCATAACTTACACTTATGACAGTTAAAGTACCCTCAGAGATTTGCTTCAAAAAGTAAAAGACAGAAGACAGCAAAACAGCAAGCACTATGCTAATCGAATGAAGAGGATATTTAACAGTAAATAACAGAAAATAGATTTAATCAGATAAGCATTTAAGAGATTAATAGACAGCAAAGATAGTTCAGTGCACATGAATGTATCATGATGATTCTGTTGAGCTGGTATCATACAGCTTTGCGTATCATAACGTACAAGAAATACAAACAACCAAGGAAATCAAGATTTACCTGCATGCACCACTTATTACTGATGGCACTAAAATGAAAGACAAATTGGAATAGATTTGATGAGGGTTTTTTTGGGTATCTATGTACTTTATGGAATATCAGGAATAAGAAAGTGCTGCCAAAGTGTCAAAAGAGAAAATGAGGAGGAAGTATCTTACGGAATCTAGGGAAAATTTTCTTTTAGCAAAACACCTTAATCATTAGGGGACTGTCAGGACAAAGAAGTGAAGAAATGAACCAGGATCCTATACTGAGAAAACATACAATGAACTCTGAAAATTAAACCTCCACGCTGTGGTTCAAATGTGTCTGCTCCTTTTTCTGGGTCTCAAAAAACAAAATTCAAAAGTAGAAAGCAAGCCACACCTTGAAAAAAGAAAATAAGCCCCCAGTTTTACAAACCACATAGTCTGCAGAGTTGTGTGGTCACGAAAAATCCTTATACAATCAAAAAAACTTCATACAGGTGCAAGAAGCCAGTCACACGCTCCAGACCTGGGGGTTTCATCCTCAGGGTTTCTATTTGTCTTCATATAAAGAATCTTCATGTCTACATTCATGAACACATTGAAGCAAAGAGAGTTTCTCTGAAGTTAGGAGATGTTTCAATTTTAATCCACTTTCTCTATATACACATAGCTTTTGTTTTACAATTAAGTACCATATTTTCTTGTCTCTGGATAGGATAGATGTCCTGGGCATAAATTAGGAATATCTAGCTGCAGCATTTCTCCGCTGGTCTTACCCAGTAAGTAACTCTTGAAAAAGCTGAGAGATGACTTAATACATGAAGATGAAATCTGTGTTGGAAACACAAACATGAATTTTCTGTACAGAATAGGAAAATACCTGTAATATTCACCATCTGGAATTGTTAAAATAAAATTACTCAATCTAAGTGGCACAGGTAAATTTTTTTCTTGTTTTTTTTCCTCAAAACATAGAAAATGGGTAAGACTAAAAGAGTTACAGAAAATTAGAGAGAAATGAAATTTCAGAAAGAAACTGGAGTCACAGTGATGGATTTTTTTTGTGTGTTGCCCAGAGCAGCCTAACATGGAGGACCACGATGTAACATCACCATATTAAGGAGAAGCAAGCAACTCCTTGTAAGGCAGATTTGCCTCAGTAGTCTACCTCTGCCCAAGTAAGTGGATGAAAAAGGAAGAGAATGGGTGAACGAAGGAATTTTTAGCAGCCAGCTTGAGCATTTTTTTACATCAGAAATTTTGTCCAGAAGAGAGATCCATTTCCTGAGTCGTCTGAACATTGCACTCCTTTATGGACACATAGAGGAGTGGCCAAGAGCCACAGAAGTACAACCAGGTATTTACCATGTTCTGATATGAACTGTGGGCTCTAGCACAGGGTTTCTGATGAAAAATGAAGGGACACAGGACATTTGTAGTATGTGGGGAAAAAGCCTTTAACTTTGCTAAAGCAGGTTTGAGCATCATTTTTGAGAAAAGAAAATGATCAGACAGGGGCTCCTGCTGTGGTTTCGTCCCCTCAGGATGAAGAGAAGAAAAGTTACCGTTTTCAAAATGACCTAGAAGAACCTGTACCAAAGAAATAAAAAGAATAACCAAAAGTTCTTCAGACAACATTTCAAATAAAAAATGGACTGACAACAATGAGATGGTAATTATAGGAGCTAGGGCTGAAGACATGACATGGAGGGATGTTTACCTAAAGAAAGACATTCCTTACTGTGACATAATGACAAGTTACAGAGAAAAAAATTAAAACTACAAGAGCTGTTAACTAGGCAGAAGGAATAAGGTCATCTCTCTCAGGCCGCTGTTTCCTCCTCCTCAAGATTTTCTGAATGAAGGCATGGAAAGGACAGCAGAAATATTGTCTTTACTCACTGTATTTGCACATGTGCAACCTCAGCCTGCAGCACCAGCTTCAAAGAGTACTCTGGATAACCTGCCCAAGACTTTGGTGCAGAGCATGCTCAGCAGAAAAGACACCTGTATTAAATATGTGTATCTTTATATGACACATCTGCTAAATTTTAGTTCTCAATGAGCTTCTCCTGATCACATCCAAACCAACATTGTTCAGGATTAAGCTTGTCAAAGGCAGTTATTTTCCCCATAGCACAAACCAGGATAACACAACAGTGATATATTTGCAATCAGAGCCAACCCTTAACCAGACCTCAGCCACTTGTTTCACAGCATGTATCACAGTTGCATCATTGCATAGCATTTGTGAAATTTTAGTTTTCTAATTATTTAAGTAAGCTTGCTTGAATTCCACAAAACAAATTGCCTGAGGCAGTTACTTTAGGAAAGCTTAGTCTAGGCATTTAAGCCTTAGAAATGTAAATGCAATTAAAAACATGAGGAGCGAATGTCTCCATTAGTCGTGTTCCACAGGATGAACACAAGTGAGAAAATTTGACCCCCCTACCCCAGCTGATAATCACTATCACATTCCAGTACCTGTCAAATTTGTTCGTTCTGTAACAGACTGATTCTAAAATCACCGACTCACACAGGATGGCTAGGGCAGAAGGTACCTCTGCAGGTCAGCTACAGGAGGTTGCTCAGGGCCATGTCTGGTTAGGTTTCGAATGTCCCCAAGGATGGAGACTCTATAGCCTTGGTGGGCCACATATTCCAGTATTAAATCATACTCACAGTAAAAAAGTATTTTCTTAAATTTTAATGAAATTTCCTGTATTTCAGTTTGCACCCATTGCCTCTTGTCCTGTCACTGGGCACCACTGAGAAGAGTCTGGCTCTGTCTTCTCTACTCCCTGCCATCAGGGAGTATAGACACATGGAGCCACTGTGCACAGCAACAGGTTAAGAGGCAGCATCGAATCAAGGGAAGTTCCAATTAGATATTACAGAAAATAAATATCCACAATGAATGTATAGGACACTGGGACCAGTGTCAAAAGCAACTGGCAAGTCTCTGTTCACTCATTAAATCAGTGGACAAGGCCTTGAGCAACGTGACCTTAGTCTACTTTGAGCAGGGTTTGGACCAGATGACCTCCAGAGGTTCTGTACATTCTCATTTATTCTGTGATTCTCAATCTATTTTAAACATACAAAGTATGAGTTTAGAACATATGCCTGAAATATGCCAAGTGGACAAGAACAAAATGACATTTATTTTCTAGCCAAGCACCTGAATTAGCATATTCTGCATATTCTGGTTTTGGATTATCATGTTAAAATTTGGATTACAGTTTTGCCAAAGTGTTCTAATTGTCCAGACTTTTTTCCTTCTAGATTTGGGGACTACTTTAAAGGCATATGAACTACTAGTTTAGCTAGTGTTGTCATCTTGGTTTTTCTTTTTTTTTGTCTCTTTCTTTCTCTCTCTCTTTTTTTTTAAAGTAATGATGACAATGCTTTTGATGATACATTCCTGAAGTTACATTAATTCCCCAGGTAGTCATTTCAGCCATGCAAAGAATTTTAACTAGCCTAATTTATCACAGGATAACATAATCTCTCATCCTATGTTCCTCATTGTGTGTTACTGGGCTTCTCTTCTAAAGTTGTTTATCAGGCACAAAGTAGATAATTGTTCCAGTGAATCAGAACTGTCTGTATTTTGATGTTTTGACAAGCTATTTTAATGTTACTGTCATGTCTTGCATAATTACAAGATCTTTTCAAAGCAAGGATATTTATTTATTGGTTATTTCACTCTTGTGTGCTGCTGTCAATTTCTGTAATTTGTTGTGGCGTGTATGTTTCTGTTACCCACTTATATGGACTTCAAAATATCTGGGGGCAGGCAAACCATGGAAAGTTTTTCTTGTAAATAATATTCTGTTTTTATTCCTATGTATTTTTCCTATTTCATACAACTTCATAATGGTGCAGTACTTTCTTTTAGAGCTTAAGGAGAATTTCCAAGAATGGTTCATTGAGTAAAATGTGGAGCAAAGAACCCTAGTCATCAAATCTGAATATAAAATATTATCTTCTGTGTCTCTAAGGAAAAAAATATTAAAAATAATCCTGAAAAGCAGAACTCTGTACTGTGTACAGACACAAATCAACACAGACCTTTACTGTATCTGAATTTTCATCATCGTTTTACCCACTTGTGGCAATTACTTTGAGTCCTGGTTAGGAGGAAATGCAGCAAGCTCTGCAAGTCCATGAAGAACAGGGAAGAAATGGCAGCTGTGTGAGGAATCCTTGTTCCTGTCTCACAAGTCTTCAAATGTTTCTATATTGCACCAGCCATTAACTAGGACAAGCCTTCCCTTTAGATGAGCCCACTAACCTGACTCCGCATGCGATGCAGAAACAGGAGAGAACCCTCCCTGTGATTACTTCTGGCTCTCCAAGCTGCCAACAGAAACAGACCATGAGGCAGCTAGCAGGGCTAGTTACTTGAAGAATGGCAGCAAAGAAGGAGTTAGTGATCTACTGCACACCTTTGTATTTGCCTGGCTATGCAAAGTGAACCTTTCATTCTCTACTAAGCATTTTTTGCCAGGTTTCCTGTAAGCAAAAAAGATATGCATAGCTCCACTACATCTCAAAATCAGCTGTCTGTCTCACTCTGTTAGCCAAATTAAAGAGAGGATCGGGAACTGAAATTAGTAGCTGGTTAGAGGCACTATCAAAGAACGTCAAAGAGTCTTCAGGCCTCATGTATTCCCTTTGTCTTTAAAAAAGACATTTCACCTTGAAAAAATAACCACGGCAGCACCCATAGACAGTAGGGCAGTATTCATAATTCATAATGAGGTAAGAATGCTGAATAATATTAGTTAACTCTAATACCCACCACTCATGATGAGCAGCCTATGACTAAAAAATTTATCCGAATCTTTTGAGTCAATTCTATGTACCATTCGGAAAGAATTTCTCCAGTGTATCTGATTTTGACTAATGTGAACAAAGGATAGAGAAGAAGTTTAATAACTAAGAAGAAGTCCGTGTTTAGAATAGAACATTCTGAACCTTATTCTCCTATTCAGATTCCCCAGAATTTGCATATGCATGCGAGAGAAGATATTATTTTGGTGATAGTTGGTATGGTAAATAATAACATGCATTTTATAACACAACTATCTTTGAGGAACCTAAAGCAATTTAAAAGCATCTTCAGACTCGACTTATTGCTATGCAAAAAGAACTAGAAATTATGTTGAGCCACTGACATCCTGCTGCTCTCTTTTAGTTTCCTAATCCTGTTTTCCCTCATGGTAGTGTTATACTATATAATCCAGTGTACTTCAGTGTTTTATTCCTTAAACTTATATAAGGCCTTACTCAGCTTAGTAATACTGAGTCTGGGATATATAAATTAGGAAATAAGTTTGATTGAAGATCAACAGGCTTCTGTGGGATTTGCTAAACTGGGAATTTGTACTGGAAGAAACTGATCAGAGATGGATGTGGGTGAGCCCCCAGGTAGACATTGAGCATGGTGGCAGGAAAACCTGGTAGTATAAATTCAGAAACAATCAAACAGCTACTTTGAAACAAACAGGATGAAAAGCATTAGGACCATATGTATATCTGCCACAGATGGAGGGGAAGTACTGGTGAATGAAATCAGCAGACTTGAAAAAAGAGATGCTCTGAAAAAAGCCAAGGAAACTTTCTCAGCTCTGTGTATGTGTGTGTAAGAGTCAAACTGGTTGCAGCTAATTCTGAAGACCTGTACTGGAAAAAAAGAAAATTTATGCAAATATCTAAAAACTGGTCTGTGTCCGTAAGCCTGAGTTTGAGAACTGCATGTTGAAGTATCAGTATGAATTTGTAACTTTATTATGAATAGAAGACAGAAGAAGAAAATTGGATTACTCTTTTAAAATATACTGAAGTACAAGAGATTACATCTCATACATTCTGAGAGACACTCTTCGGTTACCTCATTTATTCATTCTTAGTTCACAACATCCCCCTTCCTGCTTGGCTATCTGGGGACCTGTTTAGATTTCACATTGAAGGATCAATTCACACAGCAATGAAATACCACTGCCTCCTGGGGGGAGGATGACATCTGTTAAATAGCACCAGCAACACTACACAACAGTTTATAGCATCAAATGCAGAACAATTATGAATTTAATTAGAATCAGAGTGGGATTTTAATGAGAAAGAATGCAATTATGCATGATGAAAATTTAGGGCTAGATTCCTTTATACTCACCCTGAGTTCTCTTACTGCATAAGTTTTTCCAAGAATTTTACTACCAGCAAGGGGCTATAACCTGCCCCTGAACAGTTAAGGGCCCAGCCTCTCATTTACCAGTAAAGAACTGTGTCCTCAGCTTTTCTGTGCTACCAGCGTGTTACAGAGAGAGTTCATTAACAAGCTACAAACCCAAACATCATCAGCTGAACTGATCTTTCACATTTATTTCCATCTAATCCTGAAGATACCTATTCTTCACATGTTCAGTTGAATAGGCTACATCTCATCAGCAAAATGGTACTTGGGGTTGGATACAAAATGATATATGACTTTGGCCTAGAACCTAACTAATAGTCTAAAATGACATAGATTGGCAAGATCTCTAAGTGCCTATGTCACAGGTCTACAGAAGAGAGAGTTTAATGCCTGTACACAGAGTAATAATAACTGGCTGGAAAAGAGGGGGATAAATTAATTATTATTTCCTTCTATAGTGCTGTAGGCGACAGCCTGTTTAACTACTTGTGAATAACTGTCAACTGCTGTAATATTCTGACAATTGTTTTAAAAGTCGATAATAGAGAAATTATAGTATTGTCATATTGATAGGTTGGGGTTTTTTTTATTGCAAGTTGGCATTAAAATGTAGTTGGAAACTGTTTGAACCAAACTATATGATGAATTTTGTGTGTGACAGACACTTTTGTATCAAGCACTGTACAAGCACATAAAAGAGAAAAAGTCTATCATATTTCAGTGGCATTTTCTCACAGAGAGAGGGTCTCTGTCTTACAGGGTGATAAGTCTTAGGGAACCTGAGTTACTTGCCTCCTTCAGAAATTCACCTTCAATATGTAAGATCTACTTGTTAGAATAAATCTCCTAGTATGAAAAGTAGGAGGAGGAAAATACAATATATTGAACTTGGATAAACTCTGTAAAGTCAATTCTTTTTTTTTTTTTAAATTTTTAAGACCAAAGCTAAGTAGCAAGGCTAGAAATATTCTATTGCACTACAATCACCATTTTGCCTCCTTCATGTTTTTTGAGGCACAAACTTAGAATAACCAATGTTTCCAGTAGAAAAAAAGGTAGGGCCGTAAGGCTCTGAAACAGTGTATTGGCATACATTTCCTAGAAGCTGAGAGGCAATTGCCTAACCATTCCCTCTAGCTGCAGGAACGTTTGCCAATTGCAAAAGAGAAATTATGATTACTAGTCGTCCACCCCCTTTGAAAAAGGATAGACCAGCCAAAGGGCAACAATAAGAATATTTTTAAGTGCTATGCAACACTTTCCCCTCACACTGGTGATTTAATCTGTAGTACTCAAACACTCCAATGTAGCCCTAAAATATCATTTTATAGCAGTAGAAATAGCTAAATGCACTTTAATGCACATTTGTTCAGAGTTGTCTTGGATTATATGTTAAAATTCATATTGGGTATTTGGAAAAAATATAAACTATAAAAAAATGAACACAGACAACTGTTCATCACTATAAGACTTGCTTGTCACTGAGCAAAAGTGAAATTTGCATAATGATATCCACATTTTTGTCTATGATGTTAAGTTTTGCGGTTTTTCTTTCTCAGGCTATAGGAAACTTCGCCTGGAATGAGGTTCTCCTTGTTTTTTCTTAAATGCATTCTGGCTATGGTCAAGAGGCAAATTCAATATTATCATTGTCTCATACACACTTGTGATAGTTCATGTGAAAAATGTTAAACAATAAAAAAGACAGTAAAGAATGTCAGCCTTTTCAGCTACTGGTTGTTTTGATCCTTATTGTGATAACAAAAATATATAAACAAATGTAGATTGTCTTTTCACATTTCAACAAATGGTTGCAGTGTTATTTCATCATGTTCCAGGAATCTGATCATGCTTGGCTGAGTCCTCTGGAGTTAAGTCAAATTTTCTATTTAGTATCATATAAAAAAGATATATGTCCAAGCAATCTCATGACAGGATATATTTGTTTGATAAAAAAGTGAATAAAATGTGCAAGGAAGTCTCTTTTAGCTCTTAGATAAAACTGGACTGTACAGTGTAATTTTGTTGCTTTGCTGGTATACCTGCCAACCTAAATTTTGTTTCCATCTGATGTTTCCCAAAAGAGTACCTCTTACAGCACATTGATCTAGCTTCCTCTCCTCTACCTAAGAGATATGGAACACTTGTACTAACTTACAGAAAATTAAGTAATGCCATGACCCAATCCAGCGTAAGCAGAAATATAACAGAAACAATTTCTGATGTTGAGCAATATAAACTTTACCTGGTTGCTGTGTTTTTTCTTTTTTTTTAACACAACACTGATAAAGACACAAATACATTCCTACTGGATTATTAATACTTTTTCTAGATCACTGAATGTAACATGGCAAAAAGAAACCTACAAACCTACATGTTTTTTTTCTGAAAGGACCCACACACACATTCTAAAGAATTTAGCACCAAATAGCTGCTGGCAAAAGATGAATGAATGTTAGACCAGTCTGGCAGACTAGAGACATTAATTGTCTGTGTTAACCTATCCACATGGCTTCAATTTTTGTCTTGTCTACGTGTAAGCTGGGATGGATAAAATAAGACCATTCACCTCATTCAAGTCACTCCTCACTTTATATATGTGAGAAAGCAAAAGATTATACCTCTTGTTGAGCTCCAGACTAAATTCTCCTAGCTCTACATTGTTCCTTTGAATTTTAGGGTGCTCATCAGGGTCTGGAAGACACAATGAAAGCTCTCTTCTTCTTCCTTCCTAAGAGGGCCTACAAGAAGCACCCCCAGAAGGCTCATAACTAAATGTCACCTCCTGAGATTTCCAGAAAAAATTTACAGAATCAGTAAACTCAGAAAATAGTGCTGACTGGTGACCTCACGTATATACAAGCTTTCAGGCGTTCAAGATTCATTCATCACTGATCTCAAAGGATCTGTCCTGGTTTCATCTGGGANCTTTGCCTGGAGAGAGCACAGATAGGGCAGTGAACCTTAAAAACTAAGGGAGAGCAAGGGAAAATGATTTGCAATACTGAAAATATACTCTTTGGGATTTCCTAGGGAAGCAACCAATAGATTATGACAGTGAGTTGAAGGTGATGAAAAGGAGGAATAAAATGTCTTTAGAGTAGAAAATAACTACTGTGATTCCAAACATGTAAAGTACTTCTTTTGGCAGCAAGGAGAAAATAATAAAAGAAACTGCATACTGTATGCTGGCAAGCGCCCTAAAGTCACTAGCTTCTGAACATTCAATCACTATGCTTGTTCCTCATACCAGATAGCACTCACCTGGAAATAAAGACTAAGGAAAAACAAAAGGAAGGAATTTTGGCACTAAGACACTCTCCAAGTGTGAGAATTGCAGCTAATAAAATGGAGCACTTGGACTAAGTTTTTTCATTAGGGTCTCTGTCATTGCTTTTGAATGTGAAGTGAAATCAAAGCTAGATTTGTTATGGGTCAGCAAGAAGGAAGGAAAGGAGGTGGGTATAGGGGTAAGTGCCAAGAACATCTTTAAATGCATGATCCTCTTTCTAAGAACATGGGTTATTAACAAAAGAGAAAGAAAAGCATGGCTTAAACAACATAACATTCTTAGAGGAAATTCTACGAACACAGATAATTATATATTTGATTTAGTTGTTCAAGCTGCAGTTTTAGTAGTTTTATTATTCTAAAACACAATACATCATCAGATACTTTCCACATTATAGTCATTTAATGTCTCCAAATTATAGTCTGTAAGCCAGAACTGGGTATTTGGTCTAAGTAACAGAGTGGTAACTGCAGGAAATGTTGTGATGGATGTCAAGTGTTACAAGGTTCACTTTGCTGAACCAGACAGCACAAAGAGAGATGTTGTTACAGTTCTAAAATTGTAATCTGTCCACCTCCTACTGTTTGGATCAGAACAACCCTTTGAATTTTATGATAATAATAGGATTGACTCTTTTTCTTTTCCCTTCCCTTCGCTTTCGTCCCCTCCTCTCCCCCTCTTTTTTTTCTCTAACTGTAACAAAGCCTGGCTACCAGCTGGCTGGCAGGTTACTTTCTTAGAAATGCAGAGGGGTTGGCCAAAGAATCAGTAAAGACCTGGTGGGATGCTTTAATAAGCTGAGCTTGGATCTCCAGTTACCATTTAGACTCCTTAGGCTCGAAGTTGGCTAGATGTGTAAGATAAGGAAGTGCTCTTAACGGTTGCCAATGAAGCTATGCAAAGTACCTAGGTCTTTGCCAGTCAGCAAACAGGTTCTTAAAAGAAAGGGTCAAATCCTTGCCAGCTTTGGTCTGCAAGTCAATGGAGTTAGTCGGGAGAAAATTTAGCTCCAAATGTTTTTCTTTACTAAAGAGAAAAGTCCTCAACTTCACTGGAAATTCAAGCAAATATAAGGCTCAGAAGTTATAGGATGGGAAGTAAAACTGAAGAAAACCAAAATCCTTTCTAACAGAGGAGGTAATATTTCTAATTGTTACTCTAGCTCAATGTCTCAATTGTTACTCTAGCTCAATGTCCTTTATTAGGAATTTCTTACTATGTCACACTAGTCTTAAAGTTAGTATTTGGCTGCAGGCTGAATCAAGCCTACATCTCAAAACCGCCCTAAATAATGCACAAACCATGTATTACCTGAAATTACCTGAAATTACCGTGTATTACCCTGAAATGTAACCATGTCTGTAAGAGGAGAGCAGGAGACAGAATTACTTGACAGAGGACACGTTGCCTTTTGCTGAGGGCCAAGGACAGAGACATGAGCTCCTGCATGCTTACCCAGGGTGCAACAAGATCCTCAGAGAAAAGGTAATGAACTAGCATGATTTCTCTCCCATGAGAGAAATCTCTTACACAGAAATAATAAATAAGCACAAATACATAAGAAGAAAGATTTTCTCTCCAAAAACATACCATGGCTTCTGATGACAAAAACAATGTAGGAAGGAGAAACTTGCTCTGGCCAGAGCAGGAGGCTGCAATTGCTGATCAGCAGATTTCTACAAACCCACAACAATTTAGATGTGTTTCCCTTCCTCCTCTTTCATAAAATTGAGCACAAATTTAAAAGGTTTCTAACTGAAATGCAGAAACAGCATTCTTCCATATCCCCCTACCTATAAATTGTTGAATCTAGCAAATTGGCAGTTAAATAAACAAGACGTTGAATGAGAAACCTGGAAAGGGAAGATGAAGAAAACTGCCCTAGAAATAGAAAGAAACCCAGTTCTTATATACTATGTAGACACAAACAGCTTGAGTCCCTTCTGCTCACTGCAGTAGGAATGTCACACCAGGCAGACACTAATGATTGCTTTGCAGTATAAGAGAATGTCTCTGGGATCTGGCATTTCAAGTGTCAACGACAGCACTACAGACATCTGGGCTTTGCCCTCAAAATACAAAATTGCTAGTACAAGTACTATGTTTGAAATACACCCTGTGAAGCAAAACGAAAGGCAAACATTTATATCCATGACTTTTCACCAGTTAATATCCCATCATATAATTTGCTTCCTCAACATTGGCCTGAAAAGGTATGAACTGACTTCAATATGTTACCAGAGGAAGGTTAAGAATAAGATCAGAGATGGGTCCAGACCCTCACAGGTGCATCAGACTAGGGAGGATGAGGAATAGAAAATTCTGTAGCAGCTTCTCAAAATGGAAATATATTGGGTGTACCTGTCAAGGTTTTGGCAGCAGGGAGGCTGCAAGAGTGCCCTCTGTGGGAAGAGGTGAGGGGCTACCCCATGCCGGACACAGCTGGTTCCAGCCAGCTCTGCAACAGACCCACTGCAGGGCACAGCTGAGACCATCAGCAATGCTGGGGGCACCTCCAGGGTAATGTATTTAAGAGCAAAAAACATCAGAGAGAGAATGGAGGAGGTAACAGAGGGGATGACAGAAGGAATAGCAAGGTAGAAAGGTAAGAGGTGCACCATATCAGAGCAGGCACACCCCCGAAGGGACTGTGGCCCATCAAGAAGCCATGCTGGACCAGGTGTTTTTCTGTAGGGACAGTGGCCTGTGGATGAGACCAGGCTGGAACAGGCAGACCCACAGGAACTGCAGCCTGTGGAGGACACATGCCAGACCACAGGAAAAGAGTGAGAAATGAGGAGTGGCAGAGAGAAATCACTACACACTGACCCAGACCTCCTGGACTGCTTGTAGCCTCAGTGGAGGGACTGGGAGTAATCTGTGGCATTAACAAGGTGAGAGGAGAGGTTCTTGGAGTGAAGTAGTGAATTGAACACTAGTACGGAAGAACTAAAGGAATCTAGAATGCAGCTGAGCCTGTGAAAGTGAGAGGAAAGGTGTTTCAGTCTTTGCCACCTTTGTTTCCCAATACCTGAATCAGAAATTTAAAATTTATGCTAATCAGAAAAAAAAAACCAAAACCAAACCAACTAAATTTCCCAAGTCAAGTCTGTTTTGCCTGCTGCAGTACTTCTAGGTGATTTCCCAGTCTTTATTTTGACCCACAAGTTTTCTTGCTCTCATTCCTCCTATTTTCTCCCATGTCCCATGGGAGGGGGGAGTGAGTGACTGGTTGTGTGGGTGCTTAGCTACTAGATGGAGCTAACCCACCACAGGAACCAGCAATATATCCATTCCACAGGCCAAAACATCAACTGCCTTTAGTTGAGTTAAACTGACTTCACTGCTCTTGTAACAAGGCACCTTTGCTGCTCTAGCAACTTGCCCTTACAGAAGGAGAAAGCAGCAACATACTTAGTATGGGAGTTTTTCACAAAGTTGCAGTAAGTCTTTGCTGTAGCCTATTAATTCAGTGCCATTAATTTCAACAATCCTCTTATGCTGCTCCACATGGAAATCTCAGCTAGCTTGCTTTATCCTTTTGCTGTCATTGCAAGAGATGGTGTTTGAATAATATGACTTTTTCATTACAGTCAAGCATTTCATTTGGTTTCATCCTGCCGAAAAGCTAAACTCCTATGTTTCTGACATCTGTCCAGCCATTAAAATGACTGCCACAGGTTCAGCACTTCAAGACTGCAAAGTGGAATTCAAGCAGAGATAAACAGGAAGATGAGGAGTAAGCACTGTTCAAACCATAGCCACCTTCAAAAGCTAGTAAATAAGGGGAAAAAAAACATGTCAGTAACTTCCAACCCAGCTTGAATGTCTATAAGTTTTAGAAAGGAGTATGTAAGAAGAAAATAACCATGGGTAAGTGTAAGCTGAACAAAGCAATAAAAATCATAACAACTGATTTTAGTCTTGGGGGTGGGTATCTCCGGTAGGTCTTTCAGATTCTTTGCCAGAGTCTACAAACTCCCAAGGCAGGCAGGGTCCTGGCAAAACACATCTTCAAATCTTCGTCTTGTATTATTGAGTGGAAACTCTGGGTAAACACACTCATTCATTTTTTAAAAGCAGGACTTTTTTCAATGAAAACATGAGAAATGACAACAGCCATTTTGAGAATATCTGCCACATTCTGACAGATCAAGCTACGCAGAAAAATATGATCTACTTAACGTTTTCTGGAATTTCTAACCTCATTAGAGACAACAAACTAATTCACGAATCAAATTGAAGTTTTTCTGTGTTGAATTTACAGTCTTTTGATTTTTGTGTATATTCAAACTGCATAGGCTCTAGCAATAATATGTTTTTACATTATTCTTATTTGCTGTTCTATCACAAGTTCTGCTCTTAGGACACCAAATAAGATTATTATGAACGGTTTGTTGACATAAAATGGAGTCAGTTTCACTGGGTTTATAGACAGCAGTAATACAGTGGAAATACCTGATGTCTCTTCAGTTACAAACCCAACCCCAGAGTGCTCGGAACAAAGAGGTAAATAATGATGATTCAAACAGCTTATGGCTGTCCATTTCAAATTTGTTACCCACAAACAGGAGAGATTAGCAGGCAGTTTGTCCATATGTAGGGGAAATACAAGAATGTCAGGTAGATGGCAGAAGCACAGAGACTTCCCATCCCATGCTGTGCTTAGTATTTCTGGGCACTTCTGGATGTAGCTGATTGTGGGTAGCCTCACTGCTGGGGGTGAGGGTTGTTCATGGGTTGTAGTTTATGTAAGAGAATAAGAAATCAGGGTACCTTTGACCAAATTAAGCTTAAAGGACTATAAAAATGGCTGCAACCAAGGAAACTGCAAAAAAACTGGGACAAGTCAACAGGGGTCTGTAATGTGATGAAATACCCTTTCTTAAATCAACATTTTTGTAGTGTGATGTCCCAACAGAACTACATCCTGCAAACTAATTGTTTTATTTGCCATGTTCTCTTATTTGAGAAAATAGAGATACAAATACCTCTCCCTCAACCCTCAGCTTCTTATGCTCCACATAGCAGAATCAAATTAAATTTTCAAGAATGAAAGAAAGAGGAAAAGTAAAGGGCTAGCTTGGACCAGTTACACCACGCAGCTGGAGGAGAATTCTTAAACTTTCAGAGGACTGTGTGGGAAGCTGCTTTTAAAACTAGTTCAAGAATGTCCAAGTTCACAAGAAGTAAACTAATTTCTTTTGCAGCTTTAACACAGTTAAGTGTTTGTCATTACATATTTGGGTGAGATCTGGATTGTCCAACTTAAAAGTGAAAAGATCTATATCCCAACACTAATCTCATGGGCTGTGCAGACTAAGAGCTCAATCTGTTTGACATGGTAGTGAAAATAATCATCACACTAGCTCAGATTACAGTCTATCAAGTTTTCTAAATCAAGAAACTGCATTTGTCCAGCATTACTAATCACATCTACTTTTATTGAGCCTGAAATCCTATAGGCACAGGAAGCAGCGGTGGATGGAGTTTTAAAATCTGCTCAAAGATTCTGAGTCTTATCTGGGGAAGCAACACTCAAAAAGCCAAGGAATTGTAACTTAAAGAATACAACAATAATTTTACTCTAACCGGACATAGCTGAGATAACAATCCTTCATTTTATATACAAAAATCACATTACTGAGTTCCGTATTTTTCATTTTTGAGGATAAAAAATTAGAAAAATATGTGAGCTTAGAACCAAAATCATATTTTTAAAAGATTTCTCATTATTTTATTGAAAAACTGAAAGGAAACTCAGCTGGGATTCCACAGATATCTGCCCTGGATGCAGCTCTATTCTATATTTTCCTTTACAATTGAGAGATTTGTGGATATCCCTAGGTCACAAGCACTCTAGATAACTGAAATCAATAAGGTGTGGAGTTCAATAATAGCAAATGCATCAAGTACTACTCTTAGGAAAGAAAAAGTTAAATGCACAAATACAAAAGGAGTAGATGGGAGCAGGGAGCATTGTTGCAGAAAAAATCTGGACAGATGGCAGATCCATTAGAAACCCACAATGTAATGTTTTGGAAAAAAAAGGCAGATCTTATGTTAGGACATCTCAATAGGAGTAATTTTGGGAAGATGCACAGATAGTGATTCCATTGGTGAGAACTCAGCAAGAGAACTCTGTTTAGTTTCCAGCATTACCCTAGGCAAACTGGAGATAGTCCAGAGAACAGCAATAAAAATGATAAAATGTTTAGAAAACATGACAGACAAAAAGGCTGAAAGATTGAGTTTGTTTAGTATAGGAAACAGTGTATTTAAAGGGAAAACATAACAGTCCTGAAACAACTAAAATTATTTTCCATAATCTCAACAATTGGCTTGATCTACAACCCAACCAAGAAAACTTCTTAGCTGTAAAAGACAACTCTGTCCAGGAAAGGGGTGTCAAGAAAGGGTGTCAAGAATCTTTGAAGAATTTAGGGACAAAATTCAGTGTCAATATCAAAATATGAGATACCAGCACTGCCACTGACTGGCCTCACTGATCACTGAATCACTGATTGCTGAATATCTAGCACTGCTTTCCTTTGATTCTTTAATTGATAGCTGTATTTTTTTGCACTGGTCTCACTCAATTATTTGCTGAGTGGGTGGAAAGGGTGACCTGGTTACTAGTAACACGTATGCCTGGATTCTGGCTTCCGAATCTGCATTGTGTTTGGAGAGGATGGAGCTGCTGCTTCAGCATCCAGCCCTGAGCTTTGTTACGTAGCACAAATGCAAAGCTATTCCTACCCTATAGCTTACAGCTGCAAGCAAGACCAAAACTCAGACCTCATAATGCTAAGTAATTGGCTGTGAACTCAGATGAGGAAGTGGCTTGTTCACAAGGGTGTGATTCTGGAAAAACCACCTTCCTGCTTCTCCAGATTTTTTTTTTTTTTTTTTTCTGGGGTAAATTCATTAAAAACACTGAAATATTTAAAAGCCTCCTGGAAATGTTTAACTAAAATCATAAAACCTGAAATAGGAAAGAAGGAAAAAAAACCCAACAAAATATGAAGCATGTGCTGGGATTAAAGTGTGATTTTCTTTCTTTAGAAACATAAAAATGTTGTTGGCACATGCATGCACAAATCATAGGTAAATCGCTGTTAATAATGAAATGTTCTGCAAAAGTACAATGGTTCCAGTAAATGTCAGAACACATCTGCTCTATTTAAAAATTAACCATATCATTAAAGTTATATTACTAGTTAATTTCTGAAAATGTTTAATTATTAGAGAGTTATCTTTCCAACTTCTAGGGAAGAATTAGAAGTATTGCGCTTGTGTGTTTAAATCTCCCTCTGCCAAGTGCTTTAAAGTTTTAAGAGGCATATATTTTAAGTTATTTGGAGATATAAATATAATGGCTTTGATTATTACACTATAAAGTCAATGAACCTTGTGTCATGGCAGATTTTACCCAATCTTGCGAAGTGTCTTGAAACAGACTATTTTATCCCCCACTTTCCAAGGGAGCTGAGACTAAGGGAAAGCTGCCACTTGCGACAGCAGCAAATCTGGCCCAGAGTGCTTCTTGAGAAGAGCCTTGCATTTGGTTTCATCCTCCTCCACATCATGTGTTTCTCTAACTCTGGCACCGGCTGAGTGTAACAAGCAACTTTTAAGTTAGAAATGATTAACACAGCCAGACTACCCTGACTTTAGCCTTGTTACCTGTTCTTAAATGCTTGCAGATTTCAGTTACATGAGGTTTCAGTTTCTTATAGCTGCCTGTAGTTTAATTTGAGTGATCCTCAAAGCTATAACAACCAAAGCCAGAAGCATTAGAGGCAAGCACTTACAGGGGTTTCTATGAGCTTTGCTTTATGCTTTCCCATAAACAGTCCTCTAATAGCTCTCCAATCCACAACACTATTTTTTTTTTCCAAGAGACTTGCATATCAGCAGATGCAGGATGATGGTTATATAGAGTCGGAGCAACCTTAATCCAAGTAAATTGAGCCCTTTTAGAGCCAGCCAGGTATTACAAACAAATTTTACCTGGCTATCTGTACAAATATATTCAAACAGTTAATTGCCTAACTTAATGAACGTGGTAAACAGACATTACTCGCAGCTGACAGCACCAGGTGGACCAAACATTTCTCATTCAAACCAGACATACAGCATGAAACTGAAATGCAGAAATAAATGTAAAAGAAGAGATAGAGCAGCGAAAAAAAATGTTTCTTAATTATGAGGTGTCCACTTTCTGTAACAGATTGTCCTCCTAATTCACCCTAGTTTAATCAAACTGACAACTTGCTTTGGAAACAAACCAGCAGCTGCTCACCCAGAGCTCTGCTTATCAAGAGTAAGGTGTCCTTGTTTGCATATTTTAGTTATCCAGTGGTTCACTCTCATGTCAGAGGGTGTGCACTGGAGAAATATAAAAAGTCCTCATTGCACAGAAAGAAAATATTCTGTCTGTTGTCAAGAATGACTGCAGCTTCAGATCAAAGGAATAGAAGTTGTTTTAAACTATTCACCATAAGCTAAGTGACCTCAGTGACAAGTTCCTGCAAGCATCTGACCGAGTTATGCAGCTGGTACTACGCTGGCTGGGATGCTGCATTTTGAGGTACAATGAAAGAAGAAAATCAGGTTCTATGGCTGTATTTGGAGAAGAAGGTAACAGCCCCTTCCAAGCATTACCAAAATGTGTAGGGAGACTGAGATATGCACATTAGTATGGTTGATCAGTAAAGTAGTAACCACAAGAAAACCATGGGTAAGACAAGGATAATTCCTAGCTAAACAAAAGAACAGTAACTATTTACCATAAATGCTATAGAAACAAATCTTACCTGGAAACAGAGCTAAATTTTCATGAGATGAAAGATTTTGACTTACTCAGAACCTCATTTGACCACAAAGGGGCATTAGCCCAACCCACAGGAACAGCTCAGCAAATGTTTAAGTTCAAGGATGGCAGTTGCACTACAGATGTAAATCTCATATATCCATTAGAGAAGAAAACAAAGGGCTGATTAATTTGAGATAATAATCCAAGATTTACAAGATCTCACCTAGAAACCAGGATTCTTACCTCAAGATTAGTGACTTAAGTCATCTCTTGAGATACAGCTGGAAAACAAACTTTCATTTTGTCTTGTTACAAGTGAGTAACATGTTTTGCCAGAGTTCTTATGAAGATGTTTTAGTTTAGCATACATTAGAGGTGGTTCAATGAAATTTACCCTCCTTTTTTTGTCCTAGTTATGTTTTGAAAGACATGGTTATCTTTCTTTTCAGTTCAATAAAATTATAAGTACTTGAAGAACAAAAAAATCTATTAATTTTCAAAAATAAGTATCATTAAAAAAGCTCTTATTAAAAAGCAATGATCAAATATTCCTTGAAGGATTATATTCTGTTAAATTCATAGATTTCTAAAGCATAAAATTAAACATTCATAATCTGATAGTCATTCACATATTTGACAGAAGTTTCTAATTTCGTTCAGATAAAGATCAGTTTAGAAGAAAGTCTCTTACATTTTCAAGTCCATAATAAACAAAACTTCTAACAGATTATACTCTGATACTTAGGTCTACCTTTTCAGAATTCAGCTGAGCACTTTGATAGACCAAATGTAATTTGCATTGGCCAAACTGGTTGTTCAAACCACAGCCTACTGAATTGGTTGTTAATGTGCCACTAGCCTCTCAAACTCCTTGCCACACTTCCAGCCCTCTCCAGGAGTTTCTCAGCACAGGCAGAGGTTGGGGCTACTCTGCTCCTTCCCAGCCATGCTCTAGTCATGAGCAGCAGCTGCTTACACCAAGAGGGTATTGAGATGCACAGGCACTTTCTGGACAATCCTGAGTAGAAACCACAGGTGACATGGGGAGGAAAAATGTTTTGTGTTTAGTCCAAAAGTTTTCCATACTTTCTTGCAGCAGGGCATTGCCATTGAAACAACAGGCAACTGAGGGCAGAATTTTAAAGGGCTTTGAATGGTAAGAATTATTCTTTTTTCATGTGTTTGCTTGACTAAGCCCTTCCAAGTAGGAGTGGGACTCTCAATGGGACCTCTCTACACTTCTACAATACAGACAAAATAATAACATGGACACTTTGAAAACAATGAAAATCAATAATTCAACTCCTTGAACTTTTCAGATGACTCAGATGGTTTCCTTACTCCTGGATGCAGGCAGCCAATGTTTAGCCCAGAAATTCTCTATGTGCCTGTTGCCAGTCCACGTCCCATGATTCCCAAACTGGAGGCCATCTCCTATTGTATCACGCTGCTTAAATGAGCACAGAGATAATGCCCTATGTGAGAGTTTCCCTTAGGTCCCTGGGGACTCCAGGATCTACTTGGATGACATAGGTTAGCATGCGACATAAATACAGGGTGTAGAAATGGATATAGCAAAGAAGAATACAGCTGAGCAAACAATGTCCCTTCAAGGAGTAACATCTTTCTAAAACTGCAAAAAAGA
>VZTL01029102.1:0-13049 GCA_013400535.1 Scopus umbretta
CAGAGGTGCTACCACTGTTGCTGCTTGGCTTGGCCTTGGTTAGCAGTGGGTCCGTCTTAGAACTGGCTGACATTGGCTATATTGGACATAGGAGAAACTTGTAGCAGCTTGTCACAGAAGCCACCTCTGGTAACCCCTCTGCTACCAAAACCTTGCCACATGAACCCAATACAAACAACTTTTTTTTCCCAAGAGGATGTGAAGATATGCTACTGCATTAACATAAATGAAGTTGCAAGTACTATCCTTTTGTCCTGACATGGACCACAAGAATACTATGTTTAAAAGTTTAAAACTAAAGCCAAGAACAGGAGAGAGTTTCCATGGCTCACCCTATAGAGATATACCCAGTGCAGGTTCAGGTCAAGGAGTTCAAACACTTCCTAAGATGTAGAACTTCACCTCACTGAGGAGCACAGATGTCTCCTGATTAGCATACACTGTTCACTTGAAAAATCATTGTACAGAAATATCTATAAAATAAAAGACACACTTAGGACATGAATTAAATGTTCCTTTAGGTAGGGAGAAAAGGGTAACCACATTTAAGTAACAGTTAATATTTACCATTTCTGAGTTGTGCTAACTTGTTTTCCAGAAGATAGTGCCTAAACTCCAATCATGTTTGGTGGCTTAGGCATTGTAAAAGTCTTGTAAAAGATGTCTCAATACCTTCCCTGATAGTGTTTACTATCTTTCCTTGGCTTACCAGAAGCCCAACCCAAACATATGTTTCCAAGAGTAAAATGTATTCAGCTCTTAATTCTAAAAAATCAATTTTTTTTCTGGTAAAGTTTACCAATTTATTCTGCAAAATGAAAATATATCATTTTAGGGAAACAAAAACAATGGTGAACTGTAGGAAACTTCAAATGAAATACAGAAATAGTTTCAGTCTTATACTTCAGTTACACTGTGGGAATATGATGGGGAAATGTGTCAACTGTGATCTCTTGCAGAGATATGCATATGACAGTAATTCCATGCATTGTTTTGAAAATCAAGACTAAAAATTCAAGCTAGACTGTCTATTCAACATAAAATTGTTGCTGAGGATACCAGTTTCACACAACATGTTCTCCACAACACCTATTGATAAGAACTTGAATTCTGAAATTCTAAATTAGGTGATGTTTTCTTAGGATATACTTATTTTCCCCTTCCAATATTGACATTTTTTTCAGTAAACGCTAGCTGTAGTGCTCTAACTACACCATCATAAAAACCATACTGAAGAAGACATAGAGAGTTACTTCAAAGAATTATACTGGTTTATCTAAGAACACTACATATGTTTAAAAACAAATTGTGCAAAATAATTTTTATCAAAGTATTTTAGAGGGATATTTTTTTTTCTTTTTTAGGAACAAAAGCTATCTCAATGAACATGGGAACTAAGGGTACTTGCTTTTCTCTAGGTACATCTCCCTTGTTTATTTGATTTTCAGTAGAATGATATGAATACTTAGTAATATCTCTACTTGACTATGTTGGGTTTTTTTAATTGAATATCAGAAGAAAAGAGGTTCATTTTGGATAAAAAAGGCAGATAAGTATTCTTTCACAGTAGCCTCATATCTAGCACTGATTTTTAATTTGCTCATTTTCCTTTTTTCTTCTGGTTTTATTGTTCATGTGTTCTCTTTTCCTTCCTTTATCACTTGCTAGTCTCCTTATCCATTATTATCCTTATTACTATCCTCATCTTTATTGTTAGTCTCTCTGCATTGCCATATCCCCAACTTGGCTTCATTATTTCCTCACTTCTGCACATTCCAGGCTTTCTTTGAAGTTGTTGAAATTGTTCAAAAATTGTTGAAAACAGTTCTTTTCCTTTCTATAACAGGTCTAATTCTAAAATATATACCTAGTCATTATTCTGGAAAAAAGAAAGGTTTAGGGAGTGTCTTGAGTTTTACTTCTAACTCTAACAAAGCAAATTTCATTAAACAATAACAATATATAAACAATCAAGTATTAGCCAAACTTGGTCAAGAACCTTGAATACTATGCCAGATTACTCTGTTGCTGCTGCTTTTTATTTCATTACCCATCTGCCCACCCAAGTGGTAATACTTGGACTGTTTCACTATAATATACTAAGCAAAAGACCAAAAAAAAAATCATTATAAGTTTTCCCAGTACTTGTAGGAACATAAGTATTTTGGAATATGCACTCATTTCAGAAATTTTATTGAAACTGGCAAAACGAAGTACACAAACACAGCCACATAAATATACATGGATTAAAAGTTTATTTGATTTTTTTTGTAAGAAAAATGGTTAACCATTATTTTGTAAAGATAATTGTCTTCTAAATATTTACAAAAAGAAAGAAGCTGTAGTAGTTCTCATTAAGGACAAAAAAAAAGGCACGTGTTTTTTGTTATATTATTTTAATTCCTGAAACTTTTTCTATTTTCTTGGACATAGAAATTTTCTATTGCAAATTTTTTAAAAAGTTGATTATGTTCTGTTTTCTTTTTAATTTTTTATCAAAAGTAGTGGAAAATCTTTTTAAAAGTTGATTAAATTCTACAGAAGTAATTGATCTTTTTCACCATTTTTTTCTTTCAAAACTTATCTATAATAATGGATTGTCAGTAAGGGAAGAAGGATCTTATTTCTTGCCAGTAAAAAGTGTTTTTGTGTTTTATTCCATTTCAGATGTGTCACTTCAAGTTCACTTACTAAATGTTCTCCAGCAGTACACTTTTTACTGCACTAGCACACCTTTTATTGGGTGCTAATGTACAGCCTGTGTATGGGTGTTTATCTATATATTTACAGATAGTGCTTTTACACTTTAGTGAGAAACTTGTCCCTAAGGAATTTTCAAGAAAAAAAGTTTTACTGACACTGGTGCAGTTTTGTAATATTATCCACAACTGGAAGGTCTTTCAGCTTTGTGACAAGAATATTTTAATCCTGTGAAAGGAGAATGTTAGTATTTGATTAGGAGGTAGATACAAATTGTAGTGATTGTTTTTGCATTGCCACTCATTCTCTTTTTTTTTTTTTTTTTTTTTTTTCCCTAAAGTTAACAAATATTAGAACCCTCANCCCCAGTACCAAATTGTCATGAAAGTAGATCAATGCCTCATATTCATTTTCTGGCAGACATCACTGTTGGTTGGATTGCCAGTGCTCTAAGTGAATTGCTTGTTGACTTGTTCAGAATAACTTTATATTGTATTGCAGTGTTCACTAACTACAGCAGATGGTTTCCCACTACCAGCCTGAACTCTTCCATTTGAGTACTGATAAAAAGTAGCATCTGGGGCAAGCACATGAATGTAGAGCAACTCCAGTTTAGGAATAGGATTGGGAATAGCTCTACAATCAGCTACATCTTTAACTGTAAAAGTAATTCAGCTGGTTTGAAGTTCTACAGCTCTTCAGACAGGATATGGCTCGTTGACCTTTTTTGTAAGACAAGTTATAAGTTTCTTTGTTGAACTTCTCATGGCTTCTTCAAACAAACAAAAAAAAAAAGAACTGACTGTTCTTCTACTAAAAGTGGCATATTACTTGTCAGTCCAATATCAAAGCACTTATCACAGGCTTCTGCCAGAAGCAGGGGATGATTTTCTAGAAATATCTGCAGCTCTTTCATCTTACAAAAGTGAAGTGGAATGGACCTCTGGCTCCCAGAATATACTGACAAATGTATGCTATGAGCTATTCTCTAAGTGAACTATGTAAATGGCTGGCTGTCCTTGTTCTGGTAACCTTGAGAAACAAATGACAAACTGAATACACACAGCTGCCACCTCTTCTACTACCCAAGCTTGTAATAAATGTTGTGTTTCAGGCAGTATATAGTAATAAAAAATGTTGTTTCAGCCTGTGGCCACTGAGTCTGGAATTGTACATGGTTGAATAATACAGGAAAGACTATTTTTCAAATAGTGTGTGCATTTAATTTTCATACTCTCAGCCATAAAGAATGCTTAAACACAATGTTGAGCAAAATTACTTAGTTGTTCAAAGGGCTTTCTCAGGATTTGGCTTTCCATATTGATGAGGTGCATAAAATGAAACATGTTGCAAACAAAGTCCTAAAACGGCCCTTACAAAATAGAGGTATGATCATTCTTCCAACATGCAACTTCTGTCTCAGATACAGTAACACTTCAGCATGAAACCCCAAAGTGCTAAAAAGCAGGCATGATTTTAGTGGCAGATTGCATTAAAAAGCCACAACAGCATTAATTTTGTGATTTATTAGTAATTAATTTAAATTTTATGAAAATGTGATTTTTACAGAAGTCTAGAAATTTCTTTGAAAAAATTAAGTTTGAAAAAAATATGGTGGCCTAAATAACATTATGAATGAAGAAGCAAAAATAAATTAAAAATAGGGGGAGAAAAGGAAGTGGAAAGGTGAATATGAGAGATAAAGAGCAAAATTTTCAGGGTTTTTCTGGAACTACATTCTAGTTTCTGATGCATTATACCTCCAACACTACTAAAGTTGGGACTATGCCAGTTATGCATGAGATATATAAAGTTCAGAAAATTATAAAATTTAAGTTTTGGGCAGATAGTTTGCAGTCAGATGAAAGTCAGAAATTACTACTAGAAATGTTTCATTCCAATTAAAAACCTGTACCAATAACAGAAGAACCTATTAAAAAGACTTGAATAACAGACAAAAAATAAAAAGTTTTGCTAAATAAAACTATAAGAATAAAAATAATATTCATTACAATTCACCTTTATATAAATTTTATTTCTTCTACTTTTATGATATTCTTGGAATTTACTGGACGGAAAAAATATTATTTTACAATTTCACACAGATGAGTGCTGTCCAGGTCTGACCAACTGTGTCCTCAAGAAAAATCAACTTAACACAATTCTGAAAAGGTTTAATATCTCCTGCAGAGTTTTTAGTATCATCAGTACTCACTGAAACAGAAATAAATCATAACTGTGAACGTTCAGCATCTTTCAGGAAAAGGCCTATAAGTATTAGAAGGAATAATTAGAAGCATTGCATTCTGGAATTTATATATGGTGTGCATATGTCATAAGGGGTCTTTAACTATCAGCAGAGAGATTGAGTAGTTCACAGATGGAAGAATTATCATGAAACACATTTGAAACCTCTAAAAGGAACAAGAACTCAAACAGTGAATGAAAGAAAAAAAAATCAGTGATTAACATTCAGGAAAATGTTGTCTCTCCTGTTTGCATAGTGGAATGAAAAAATGACTGGAAAAGAGAAACCTTAATGTTCTGGAAAAAATTCTGGTGAGATTACAAAAAATGGCTGTACTGACAGTCATGAGATTTATCTCTTAGAAGTATGGAGATACCTTGAAGAAAGTGAGTCTGTGTACCAAACTCATTCTTCTGTCTGTTGAACTTCTCACTTCAAGAAAGGTATGAGCCAACTGAAGGTAGGTCAAAAGAGATTAATGGGCATCATTATCAATATCTTTTACCTACAACTGAATAATTTGGTTAGTCTACAGAGCATGAGAAGAGCATGGCAGTATGAAAATATTTTTCAGTTATGCAATACATTGCAAAGATGTAAGAAGTTTTCTGTTCTCTGTTCCATGAGGGACAGGGTAGGATAAAATAAGACAAGAAAAGACAAGAAATAAAATAAAATAATAATGTGTTTAAATTACAGAAATGAAAGCACTGGATCAAATCACAGAAACGAAGGCACTGGGTCAAAATTAGAAGAAAAAGAATACAATCATTAGGCTAGAATAATGGTGAAACAGAATGCCTGTGAAAACTATGGAGTCTACTATCACTGGAACAGAATTAGCAAAAATGAGTGTTTTCTAAGACATCTGAGACATCTACTAAAGTAGATGACCTTCTGGCATCACTTCTATTTTTATAGGTACATGATTCCCACACCACACTAAGAATATGGTAAAAAAGGTACCAAAAGTCATACAAAGAATTCAGTGATTTTGCCACCTGATTCAGCATAGTAGGCAGTGTAGCTGTTAGCAATCAAAACAAATTTAAGCTCTTGAGAGGAAAAAAAATAATTTCACGGTGAAACACTTCTAGTGTTTCAAGGTATCTCCTTGAAACACACTGCAGCCTTGTCTGCAGTGACCATGAGATAGTAGAGTTCAGAATCCTGCATGGAAGAAGCAGAACAATAAGTAGGATCGCAACCTTGGACTTCAGGAAAGCTAACTTTGGCCTCTTTAAGGACCTACTTGGAAGAATCCCATGGGTTAGGGCTCTAGAATGTAGGGGGGTCCAAGAGAGCTGGTCACTAAGCATCATTTCCTCCATGCCCAGGATTGGTGCATCCCAATGAGTAAGAAATCAAGTAAAGGGGGCAGGAGACACGCATGGATGAGCAAGAAGCTTCTACAGAAACTCAAATGGAAGAGAAAAGTCTATGGAATGTGGAAAGAGGGACAGACCACTTGGGAGGAATACAGGAATGTTACCAGAGCATGCAGGGAAGCAACAAGGAAGGCTAAGGTCCACCTGGAATCAAACCTGGCAAGGGATGTCAAAGACAAGAAGAACAGCTTCTTCAAGTACATCAGTAGCAAACAGAAGACTAGGGAAAATGTGGGGCCAGTGCTGAATGAGGTGACTGCCCTGGTGACAGAGGATACAGAGAAGGTGGAGTTACTGAATGCCACTTTTAATTCAGTCTTCACTGCTAATGGTGGCCCTCAGGCATCCCAGTCCCTAGAGGTAAGAGAGCAAGCCTGGACAAAGGAAGACCTTCCTTGGTTGAGGTGGATCAGGTTAAGGATCATTTAAGCAAACTGGATACCCACAAATCCATGAGCCCCGACAAAATGCACCCATGAGTGCTGAGGGAGCTGGNGTGTAGGGTGCTGCACCTGGGGAGGCATAACCCCATGCACCAGTACAGGCTGGGAGCTGACCTGCCGGAAAGCAGCTCTGCAGAGAGGGACCTGGGAGTTGTGGTGGATGACAAGTTGACCGTGAGCCAGCAGTGTGCCCTTGTTGCCAAGAAGGGCAATGGTAGCCTGGGGTGCATTAAGAAGAATGTAGCCAGCAGGTCGAGGGAGGTTTTCCTCCCCCTCTGCTCTGCCCTAGTGGGGCCACATGTGGAGTACTGTGTCCAGTTCTGGGCTCCCTAGGTCAAGAAAGATGAGGAATGACTAGAGAGAGTCCAGAGGACGGCTACCAAGATGATTAGGGGACTGGAGCATCTCTCGTATAAGGAAAGGCTGGGGGAGCTGGGCTTGTTTAGCCTGAAGAAGAGAAAACCGAGAGGGGATCTTATAAATGTTTATAAATATCTTAAGGGTGGGTGTCAAGAGGACGGGGCCAAATTCCTCTCAGTGGTGCCCAGTGACAGGACAAGGGGCAACGGGCACAAAGAGAAACATGAGAAGTTCCAGGTGAACTTGAGGAAGAACTTCTTTGAGGGTGACAGAGCACTGAAACAGGCTGCCCAGAGGGGTTGTGGAGTCCCCTTCTCTGGTGATATTCAAAACCTGCCTGGATGATGTCCTGTGCAGCCTGCTTTAGGTGAACCTGCTTTAGCAGGCGGGTTGGACTACATGATCTCCAGAGGTCCCTTCCAACCCCTACCATTCTATGATTCTGTGATTTATCTTTCAACATTTTTTCTTGTAAACAATAGGTGTATGTTAACCTGCTGTTAGCTTCTTTTCAGTTATGGGGTCAACCTAAGAAAACAAGTATTCTCATTCTATTTCACTGTAGTAATTTGATGTAACAAAATTTTCAGTCAAGAAATAGTGGAAGGGCCCAGCTTTAGAAAACATAAGAAGCAGTCATTACAACTGTTTTAAGAGTATCTATCTCTGTTGCTGAAAAACATTGATATAAACACTAAAGAAGGAAATAGGTAGGCCAGAGACTCATCTATCATTAAGTTGTCTGCTACAGGACAAAAGCAGGCAAGGCTGTAGAGGGAATACAAAGAGCCCTTTTCTTCCCCTGCTAATTTATTAAAAAATTAATTCTGTTTCTTTCAATGAAATCAGAAACAGAAACTTAGTGTAAAACAATAGCTTCATATTTACTTCTTCATTCTGGAAAAAAAATAAATCACTTTTTGCATAAGCAGAATCAAGATTATAAAGCTATAAAGCTGTGGTCTCATCTGGATTTTCAGTAATAGTTTATTGCCTAAGACATTTGGAAAAGCTCTATTTTACTGTGCTGGTTCCAGCTGGCTCAGTCTAACAGTAGAGGTTTCTTAATAACCCACTCAAACTCTGTCTGAGAAGTTCGGTACTTGGAAGTGTAATCTTCACTATCATACTTCAAAATCAGTTCTTTTTCAGTGTACTATGACAGACAGGCAAATTTTTAAAATTTTACTTAGGGAGATGTGAAGTCAGTTGATGGCATCCAAGTTGAGATAGATAATGCAAAGACTAGTGCTTAAAAAATCAGTGGGAATGGCAACTCGATGAAAAAAGACAATGATAAAAGTCAGCAAGGGGCCAGATGAACATGCCGAAGTCTTCAAGCAGTAGGGCAGCAACAGGAAAAAGCTTGGGGAATAAGTCCACTGAGCTTCATTTGTTCTCTGGCATACATCACCTCTATTGTTATCAAAAGACATGCATTTCCATATACTTAGGTAAACTACCTCTGTCTATAGTAGCAATAGCAGTAGTAGTAGTAGTAGTAATAACAATTATAATATACCAAATCAGAATATGTTGTGGTTTAACCCCGATCGGCAACCAAGCACCACACAGTTGCTCGCTCACCCTCCTCCTGCCCCGGTGGGATGGGGGGAGAGAACTGGGAAAAAAAACCTAAAACCCATGGGTTGAGATAAAGACAATTTAATAGGACAGCAGAGAAAGAGAAAATAATAATAATAATGATAATGATAATAATGATGAAAGAATATACAAAGCAAGTGATGCACAATGCAATTGCTCACCACCCGCCGACCGATGCCCAGCCAGGCCCTGAGCAGCGATCGCTGCCCCCCCCGGCCAACTCCCCCAGTTTCTATACTGAGCGTGACATCAGGTGGTATGGAATAGCCCTGTGGCCAGCCTGGGTCAGCTGTCCTGCCTGCATTCCCTCCCAGCTTCTTGTGCCCCTGGCAGAGCATGGGGAGCTGAAAAGTCCTTGACTAGACTAAACACTACTGAACAACAACTAAAACATCAATGCGTTATCAGCATTGTTCTCATACTAAGTTCAAAACACAGCACTATAGCAGCTACTACAAAGAAAATGAACTAAGCTGAAACCAGGACAGAATATAACAGAATATATACTAATAATAGCAATAATATAACAAACCCCAAACAAAACAAAATTCTTTTTGTCTGTTTGATTTAGGATATAAAAATGTTAGATATTTTGGGATTAAAAATTTTAGTATATTTCTTGGACTTGCAATGGACTTGCAAACCTTTTATTCAGAGGTTAACAGTTTATCCTTTTGGACACAATACCAGAAGTCCAATACTGAATGTTTTAAACTTTAATTGCACAGTAGAGAGGGCAACAGGTAGGTGAGGTTATTAAAGCAATAAGCACCTGTAAGAATAAGAATCAGGAAAATAAAAATCTGGAGCAAACAGGAATATGAATAAGAAACTGAAGTGGCTGATGAAATTATTCTGATTTTGAAAATGAGAACTTTCCTGAAATCTTTCTGAGCTGATGAAAAGAACCTTTCTGGAGATTCTATATCCTTTCTTATGTATTATATCAAAATGGAATTTATTTAACAATAATACAGTAGTATTATTTTAACAAAAACAATTTATATCTGGAACATCATACCATGAAGCCTCTCAAAATATTGAATTTTGCTCTACTGAGCCCACCAATTTGTTTACACCTTTTTTTTTCACTTTTGCAGATCTCAGATAGAGTTGAACAAGTCAGTAAAACAAAAGCATAATTAATTATTTCAGGATATTGATTGATATTCTATAGATCAACCCTGTCATCTTCTTGGAATGGAATTTTATGTGTGTGTATATATATATGGAAGTATAACCTGTTTACTGGAGGATTCTTTAAAAAAATGTAGTAGTTTAAAATGTTATCTGTTTATTATCAAAATGGTAATTTGAGAATCAAATGCAATGGAAATTAACATATTCCTATAGCTAATTTGTATATGTGAGTTGTGTTATATTTGCTTAACACAAGTTTTGAATATCACAGTAATGACACTGTTTTATTAATATTGATTTACAAGGTGCATAGCACTGTCAATGGCATTTCCCTGAACATTCTTTCTCCAATTACTTAAAAAATTGTGAACTATAAATTTGAAAGTGTCACAGATTTGATAAAACATGAACAAAATGAAATTCAGAGATCATATTTCCTAAGTGATAAGTAGCAGGAGAAATTTCCAAGATCACATTTCTGCTCACCGTTGGCAATATTTAACTCATATATAAATAATTTGGAAGCTGTTCTATATTACTCAAGCACCCAAAAGATTCTATTGATGTCAGTGCCTGACAAAAATTAGATCCTATATAAAAAAGAAGGTTTCTCAAAGAAATAAAGATTAAAGCCAAGGTGCAAAATGTATGGATGAGAGAACGGATGGATTTTTAGATAAATTTAGGTAAGGTTTGAAACACTGACTAGAGCTTGCACTTTCCCACTCTTTAATGTCCCTGGATGGTACCATGTGTGCTAAGACTTCAGACTTCATACTTCATTACTATTTATCAGTTCATCCAGAAATAATATGTTTAAAAGAATTTGTATCATCTGTTGCAAATGAGGCAAAGTATGAATGTAAATAATAATAATAATAAAAAATAATATTCTGGTGATTTCAGACTGTATCCTAACCTCAGGTTAAGCAGCTGTCTCTCTGCTGGAGATAGTGTTCCTGACCCAGGAGGAAAAGTACCAAAGCTTTGGTGTTTCCTGTTGTTTAGATTAGGTATCCTATTATTCAACATGCTTTTTTTGAATTTTCTTTTTACATCTCCTTCTCTTCAAGTTATTGCATTAAAAATTTTTGGTTTAACTAAGTCAAAAATGAAAGTGATAAATTATTGATAATCGTTGTGTCCAAAGCCCTTTTTTGAATCAGAGTTCAAAAGTTAAGCTATTTTTCTCTTAATGACCAGTGGAAAGAAAGTTTCAGTCCTGAGCAGCACTTCTAAACCTTCATTGACTTCTGTAAATATGTGTTATTATTACAAAATTGTTTCTGCAAATGGGATTCTGCCAGCTATCAGGCATACACCAGATTGGGATTAATCTCAACTGTCCCATTGCTTTGTGCTACTGTGCCTCTGAGAAGCAAGCAGAGTAAAAAGTTATTTTTAACATTAAAATATATTTAAAAAGTGACTCTGAGAATACATATAGGTTTTTTTTCTGTAGTGTACATAAAGAATAGACCTATAAATGGATCATTTTTATATAGTTGATCTTCAGAAAGGAAATGGAGGTGATTGATAGCATAAATTGGCTATATGTAGTTCCAGAAAAAAAAATATTTCATTGCTTCTGATTTTTTGTAAAATGCATATATTTTCTAATGTTTGTTTAAAAAATGTATCTTTTCACATCCTCAAACAGGTACAGTACATTTTGAATAAGTAAAATTAGGTTTTCCCGTAAATTCCATAAAAGGAGATAAAAACCAGCAGTCATAAACAATAGCCAGACTTTCATAAAATAGCTTTCTAGTATTTCTAAGGAAGTTGCAAATTAAAATCTAGAGTATTTAAACAAAAAAATTTCATACACAGGAGTTGAAAATTCTGAGTTCACGCACAAATACATATCAGAAGAAAAGTACTTTAGTTTAGGAGATAAATAAAGAATACATTTGTCAAAACTCATCTGAAGTTATTTTTTTCTTTTTTTTCCTTTTGTTATTTCTTTTTTTAAAAAAGGGTGAGTGAGACCCCTGTTATTTAAGCATGAATGATTCTTGAAGCATTTAATTATTTCTCTGAGGACAGATCTGTACAACAGATGTCGTGATTGACAAGCCGATATTTGTTTTCTAAAAAGTATACTAAAGCATGGAAAAAGAATGCTGTATTATATCTAGAATTATACATTATTATATCTATGTTTGTTACAATTAGAATAATGTGGTCCTTTGTGTCCATCTGTACTGAGAAGTAGATGTTAGGGGCTTGAAAAAACTTTGGAATTTTTGGAGGTTTTTTTCTATTTTGTTTTTCTTTAATTATCAGAAAATGACACAATAATTTACAAAAAGTAATGAAATATCTTGCCAAAAAACATATTTAACTTAAAAACTATGTTACTTAAAGCAATCAAAGACTTAGATGACTCATAATCTAGAGTTATTCCCTTAGTAGGAGGGAATATCTTGGCCACACTGAAGTCAATAGTATCTTTGCTATTCCTTTCAGGTACACCAGGAATTGTTTTGCAATCTTTTAGGGCTTTGCCAAGTCCTGTTACATGAATATTATCTCACCAACCAGACCAAATTCTTTTTTCATTTTTTTCATTTTAAATTTTTTCTTATTTGCAGAAAGAGCTCCCTTTTTTCTTCTTCCAGATCAGAAACATATTTCATTGCATATGACAGATCTTAGGTCCAATATATAGCACATGCTAAAATACAATAGAGGAATTAATCACTTCAACCCTGGAAAACAACACACTTGAAGGTGATAGAGTCAGTGCTAAACCCATTGTAACTACAAAAATTAATGAATTCCTGGCACAAATATGTCTAGCTTGCAAAATGTTATTGGCTAGGGTGTTCTCTCCTTGAATGTTTGCTTTTCCAAAAAACATATGTCTACTTCAAAACCAATTTTTTCTTTTTTTTTTTTTTTTGATGTGGCCTTTTCTAGGAAAAAAACCCAAACAGGTATTTTTATAAGGAAAAGGAAAAAAAGCTTCTTAAAAAGATCTCTGAAAAAGAAACCACACAAAAATCCAAAAGTTGCTTCAGTTCATGAGATTAGCAGTCCATCTAGTTCAAAATTATGCCTCAAATAAAAGAGAATGTTAATTACTTTGAGAAAAGGGTAAAAGAAACTAATGTATGTGAGAAGAAGCATCAGCTTATGTTATGGTTTAACCCTAGTCGG
>VZTL01029105.1:0-37417 GCA_013400535.1 Scopus umbretta
CCCTTCCAACCTCAGATTCTGTGAAGCAAAGATTTCGAGGTCATGTTCATTTTTCAAGTGTCTCGAAAGCATACAGTTCATCTGTACCTGTCATTATAATGGTAAATATCTGTTTTATATATCGATCTAAGCACCTGCTTTTTATGTATAAGTCAACTATATCAATGCTTTCTGCTTTCCACATTTTAATTTCACTACCCCACTTTTAGAGATATGTCAAAAGTAAGAAATAACCTTTTAGCACTTGATCTGCAGCTCCATTAATACCAGGTTTATTTACTTACCTCTTTAAACATGACATATATTGAGTAAAGGTACACACAGTGCTACTAAGTGATAAGAAACTTACAATATTTACTTTTGTGCAATGACAATGTCTTTTATGAAGTGCTTACTGAAGCCTTTATAACTTCTTTCCAGATATTGTTCCTTTTTTCTGAGAAGACAGATTTTTATCTGACGTTAGATTTTTTGGGGTACTGTGTATACTCAAAGCAATACTCTTTCATTAAAACATAGACATAAACATTCATGGGGGATGCTACAACTGTTCTTCAAACACCTAAAAGGACAGAAAAATGGAAAATAAAAAACACAGATTTTTTGTGATGGAAATCCTTGTAAAGTACAAAGTCCATATGAAATCAATGACCATAATAGAAATGAAGCTATTATAGTTGAGGAGCTTGAAATGGGTTGTATGCTAAAGCTGGTGAAGGAAGTTCTGAGACAAATACTCAGAAATTCCAGTAGAAGGAGGAGGGAGGTCTTTCTTTAAATAAGGTCTTTAGGGCACAGCTGGCAAAAGCACTTCTGCCATGTGACTGATTGTTGCTTGGAACTCAGAAGGGAAAGACAAGTGAATGAAAGACTGGTCTAACAGATTTATGAAGAGACCTTGAAAAATTGGTTTTTGAGCTTTTTAAAAAAGCTTGGTTCCCAATTATCCAAGTAATATGAATACTAAGAATAATTTCCAAGGAGAAAATGTTTTTTTTGTACAAGAATTTACAATCTAGAATTGTTTGTTTGTACACAGTTCTGCAAAGGAAAATATACAGTAAAGTAACAGGTAAACTTTAAAATTAGTTATCACTTAACTGCATTTTAGTCTTAGGAAAAGTTTCATAAGGCAAAACAGTTGATTCATGAAGAGCTAACACTAGCAGTTCACAAACAAGATAATATAATACTACTTTATCTCTGATTTATTTCCGGCATCACTGATTAGTGTGTATGCGTGCTTTTATGTCGGAATGCTTGATTTATCTAAGGTTAATGCAGAATCAGTCAATCCTACCTGTAAGCAATTTCATTACTATTTTAATCCTAATACAAAACCTAGCAAGCTCAGAAATAAGTATGAAGATGTGCTTAATATATTGCTTTTCCTTCCATTTCTTAATTTCTGTGGTTTCCTAGGGCATTTTCTCTGTCTCTCCTATAGCCGTGTGTCTTCCCAGTAGACTATCAGATAAATGAGTAGGGGCAGAGTTAAAGCTACCCACCATTTCCTTGCCAGAATTGTTTCTTCATCACTGTCGCTTTAATGATTGCAAAGGAACTGCTGGGAAAGTAGCCCCTGAAGAAAAGGACCTACCTCAGAAGGGCCTCACATGCCAAACCTTGGGAATTTTCCCTAACTACGTTGAGAGCACAGACCTTCTGGAGACACTGCACTTGTGTGCAGAAGCTGGAAAGGAGAAGACACTTTCTGTTTAAATTAACCTGGGTGGGTGTGGTGCATGGCTGTGTGTCTGAGAGTACACCAGGTAGTTCACAATTTGAATTCTTTGACTTCTCTGAAGACAGACAGACAATGAAGTGTTTGGAACTCTCCAGAACCCTAAGACTGTCCCAATTTATTGAAATTGCTGATTCATATGTTTTAAAGTTAATCTCCATGTAATAATTTTTAGCATCATACAAAAACTGTAACAGTTTGTTACTCAAGCTCGTTACTTGCATACAATAGTTCTAATTCCTAGATAAGCAAAGCCATGTTGCAATGCAGGATGGAATTATTTGACTGCATACTAACACAGGACAACCCTATCAGCATAGAACAAGAGGTATCTTTAATGTAGTAATGTAGTAATGGCTCTGTTTCACTTGATAAGCATCACTAGTAAACAGATGTTCAGGCCCGATATGCTGTTTGAACTCTGGGTTGACAAAACATGCTTACTTTAGCATGGCAGTGTACTTCTGTGGGTATTTCTGTGCGGTTTCCTTTGAGGATGCTACATCACTCCAAACATTAATAGAGATGCCACAGGAAAAGGCTTCTAATTTTAAGTAAATAGAAAATGATTGGAGTTTCTGGTAGGTGAGCACCTCCTTGAAATAAGTTTGTCATCTGGCTCTGTATGATTCAATTCCAAACAAGTTGTCTTTTCCCGTTGGCATTCTTGGCACTGTAATAAAGATTGTGTCATTCCACTGGGCCTGGGTGGATAGCCTCTTTTATTTTGTAATGTCCTTAAATACTTAAGAGATATCTTTGCATAATTTAAAACTTCTCAAGAAATTTTTATGCCATAGTGGTCTTTAAAAAGTATAAAGGATATAGGTTCTATTTTTAGTGGGCAGGCGTGTATTCAGTGTGGCAGAATTTCACTCTAGTTGTTTATTTCTTCCTTATCTTTTCTGTTATTGGAATATCAATTGAGTTCAAGAAAGTGGTTGACAGCTGAATTCAAATGTACCATATGCATTAGAAAGAATATGCCAATATCTACATAGGTATGTTAACCGATATGCAGTAGGACTTCATATGACTTTAATGATATTTGAAGGCTTCTTGTTAGTGGAAGTAACAACCCTTGGATATGAATGGCAAAGAGAAAGTACTGGGAACTTAAATTAGTTCTAAGGTGTTTAAAAAGTTTTTTAAATCTTGTTAATGTTAAATTTACCTTTTTTTCCTAAGGAAATGAAGCTAATGCAAATATATGATTGCATTTGCATGTTTTTACAGTTTTAAATATTTATCCTAATCATTATAGTTACTACCAGTCTTGTGAAAACATGCATCGGAATAAAGCAGAAAATCTGTTAAGGATTCTACTGAAAGAGTGGGTTGCATTCACCTCTTGTCAGACGTGTGGAAGTCCACTTCTTGGATGAGGATTCCCTTTATCAGTTTCTGTTGTTCAGGTTTTTCATATGTAATTTGACTAAAAAGTCATTAAATCAAAACATACAAATACATTTAGAAGTTTTCCATGCTCAGGGAACTAATTGCTAATTTTCTTGTAAATACGTGAGAAATGGGGAGTGCAGGGAAGAAAAGGCTCATTAAAAGGAGCAATTTATAATGAGGTTGAGTCTTGTTAGAAAAAAGGAATTCAGCACATACCAAAAGAAGCAAATAGAAGGAACAATGAGAGATAATCTAGTTGTAGTGGGTCTGGCTGAGATGGAGTTAATCTTCNATAAGAAAAGACAGGAAAACTGAGCTATAACAGAAACAGAGTTTTTTTTAACCTGTTTTTTTTTAGGACTAAGGGGAATTGCATCAACAGTATAAAAATGGAAGTGGTGTCTAGGAAAAGTGAAGACTTTCACGGGTAATATGACTAAAAGTTGAACTCTGCCTCAGCGTAAATACAGAGAAAGCACATTTCATGCACAGTTCTCACGAGACCCTGGAAAGCTAAGTCTGCCTCCTCAATGCATGGGCACACAGATTTCAAACTACCTAGCAGCAAAATATTTTCTGATGTGAACATCTTTAAGTATCTGGGTTATTAACAGGATGTTTGCGTTCTTGAGGAGCATAGTATTTTGTTATGTTAAGCACAGGAGTATGACAGCAGTACCCTTTCTACTGTGGCTCACAGATGCTCCTTTTTTCATGTCCCAGTTGAAAGCCCCTATGTGTAGAAAACAGCTGCTGGAAAGCCTGGTGTCTTGGGCAAAGGTCAAATAATCATCTGCAGCTGCTCTGAGACTCTTCCCTTGTTTGCTAATAAGTAGGGGATTTAGTGATTGTAGAAGTTGTTGAGCTGATCTGGCAAGTTAAATGAAGGATGTGACAAGTTATGTGGAAATAATCAACCTCTTGGGTAGTTAAAAGGTAAAGTGCTCCAAATAATTTGGCGAACATTATTGTTGCTCTTCCCATTTTTAAAACACAGTTACTGACAATTGCTGGTTTAGTTCCTTTATTTCCATTCCATCTGCCCAAAAAGTGAAGCAGAAATATCTACTTTTTCTACTTTGACAGTTTCAAAATGAGAATCCTAGTATTTCTTTCTCAGCAGCATTTTGTGTGTTAACAACATATAAAGAATTAAAGGATTTAAACCAAAAGGCTAAGGAAAATAAATAGAAAACACGCTATAAAGCATCTGAGTTTTTTTATTTTGCTGAAAATGATGAGAAATTCTGTGCAAGTTAAATGTGGGGGTTGTTTGGGGTGAGTTTGGATATGTATAAACAAAGAAATAAATAAATCTTTGTCTTATTGTATTCAAGGCAATAGTGTTACTTTCAGTATATTTTTGTGCTAGAGTCCTGATGAATGCATGTGCATAAATGCTATGATATTGATTTTGAATTCTGTGCTTAGCAGAAGCTGGTTTTAAGTGTGTTTATTACAATTATCATTACCTTTCTTTCTGCAGGACACTAAAATCAAAATCAGGCTTTAGTCTTTCTTATTTCCTTTAGACTTCAAAATAGCATTGAAGATTGCCTACCTATTAATTTCACAATATGTATTTCTTTTTCAGCGCTTTTATGTACCGTGCCATGTGCTTGTGATCCTTTCTGAAGCGTTATTATTGGCAGTCTGACTTCCCTGCATGAAAGCTGATAGCTAGTAGTAGGAGAATAATTACTATCTTGTTCCTAGTTTTTTTCACCCAGTAATCTCAGTTTGTCAAAATAGCTAAATGTTGCAGTCCACTGATTCAGGATGAAGCACCAAAAGATTATATGATGTGATCTTGACTCATGACTGGATTCAAAATAGGTGGCAGGACTTTGGACCTTCTGCCTTGTAGTTGTAGTGCCTACAAAGCTTGTGGTACTATCTGCCATTCATGTATTTGCATTGCATTTGCAAAGTACTCTTTGTTTGTATGCCTTTTTCCTAAGGTGATTCACCCTCTTATTTTGGTTCTTTTTCTGCTTTGACAGGTCTGTTTCTTTGGGCCCCATTGCAGCATGGGTTAGTTTAAGTTATGTTGGCTGCCTGGACCCCCTGTGATAGAGCAATCAGACACAGGAATTTCTGTGTTTACTTCTGCCAGTTCTATGTTAGGCTGCAAAATGGCTTTGTTTTCCTGCTGTGCAATGATTTCTTACTGATTTTATTTTTTCACACATTTTTTTCTGTGTGTATAGCAGTATATACCAACTTCCTTCTTAAGTTTTTATTAGATAGTTACTGTCACTGAATTAATACTCCATTGTACTCCTGTGTACAGCACATTTAGTAGAGTTTGCACAGCCTGGTGCAGCTCAAAGTCCAGGAGCCCTGGTTTGGCTGACAGCAGTTTCAGACCTAAGTAAGTGCCTGCACACAGCACCTCTCAGAAGCCTTGCCTTTTTCCTTGGAGCACCTACCCACAAGGAAGTGGAAACCAGGTCAGCTGAGTTAGCAACACTTGCTGGCAGCAAGGTAACAGATGTGACACTCAGGTGCTGGCCATCACATACAAAAAGATAGCTGATTGAATACCTTCCAGTGCACTGAAGGATAAAACACTACAGTAAATGTGTTTTGACTAATTTACACATGGTGGTTGAAATGACCAGCCAGAAGAAAACATCCCCAGAATCAGGTATAACGTTCTTCAGGAAAGAGAATAGACAACCTATTTCCTAAATAAGTGAACCCTTTGAATCTTTATTTCTAAATATGAAGAAGAGGACTTGTGTCAATAGATCAGATTTAATCAGACTAAAATTCTTATTTAAATTTGCATACATAATTTTATAACATTATCAAGTAAATAGGAGACACGATTTTCAGGGACACTAGCACTCATTAAATCTACAGAGACAGAGTGGGTACGTGGTACTTTTTAAAGATTGGAATCTTCATAGACATTCATACTTGTCACAGACTTCAGACATGTAGAAATCAAATTTAACAATTTCTGCTTGGATATTAATTCTAAGCTAAACTTCGTACATGACCGACTTTCAGCATTCCCAGTAGTTAGTTTGGGCCTTTTAAATGAAAGAAAGAGAAGATGAGATTCTTTCCCTCTATAGTCCCCATTGTGAATGGTACCAGAGTTGTATCTTCAAGCAGCCATGGGCATTTAACCTTTAGAGGATCAGATTTACAGGCAGGAATCAGAAAAAAACCAAGTTTTTGCCAGTGTTTCTATGTAACTTTAAATTTTGGTGCTCCTGTGTTTATTTCTTAACTACAATGGAGTAACAATACAAATTGCATTTCTTAAAGTTCTTTGAGGTCCAAAAGGTAAAAGTCTAAAAAAAGGAAGGCTACTGTATGAGTTTTGCTCTAGTGACGTAACAGTTTAGCATAAATTCAACAGATTTGTATTAATAAGAAACCAGGTTTATGATTATATCCATTTTAAGGAAAAAGAAGTATGACTTCTATGATACAAAAATGTTTACTTTTAATACTCTTTGAAAGTCATACATGCCTTAATTTTCAAATAATTTCCAAATAGTTTGAAAGAAAATAGGTATCAGACTTTGGACAGTTTCCTAAGAGTAATGCTGTCTTTTAAAGCGTAAAAATATATGTGTTGTGGTTTAACCCCAATCGGCAACCAAGCACCACACAGCCACTTGCTCACCCTCCCCCTGCCCAGGTGGGATGGGGGAGAGAACCGAAAAACAAAAAACCTAAAACCCATGGGTTGAGATAAAAGCAGTTTAATGGGGTAGTAGAGAAAGAAAAAATAATAATAGTAATGATGAAAGAATATACAAAAGAAGTGACGCACAATGCAATTGCTCACCACCCACTGACCGATGCCCAGCCCGTCCCTGAGCAGCGATCACTGTCCCCCCAGCCAACTCCCCCAGTTTCTATACTGAGTGTGATGCCATATGGTATGGAACAGCCCTTTGGCCAGTTTGGGTCAGCTGTCCTGGCTGTGCCCCCTTCCAGCTTCTTGTGCACCTGGCAGGGCCGGGGAAGCTGAAAAGTCCTTGACTAGTGTAAGCACTACTGAGCAACAACTAACACATCAGCGTGTTATCAGCATTGTTCTCATACTAAGTCCAAAACACAGCACTATAGCAGCTACTAGGAAGAAAATGAACTCTGAATTAAGCTGAAACCAGGACAGTATGTAAACTTTACATGTCTTTGACTTGCAGCAATAGCAGTCTTGTCAGTTTTACCAGCAGCTTTGAAATTCCTGTTCTGGTTGTGGGTTTTTTTTTTCATTCCGAAACTTACCAGATGGCTGAAAGTAGGTATCACATGCAATCCCACTGTAGCTGCAAAATTCCACATTGCAGGTAGGATTGCATTAGAAAACCAGAGAAAAACTTTTAAACTTTCATTTTTAAAAATCATTTAGCCTTATTTTAAGTTTTCCCTCATGCTGTCAATAGAAGATTTACTATTGATGTCTATGAAAAAAACATGGGATTTTTTTAAGGGAAAAAAAATTCCTTCCTGCAAGCTCTAAATTGAATCAGTACATTGTGATAGGCAGTATGTATTATCTTTGGATGCCTCTATAAGTCAGTTTATTGTCAGATATAGGGTCAAGAGACTGGTCCTTCCCAACCACTTGAGAAAGGGCTGTATATTAACATACAGCTGGAAGTAATCTATTAGGAATGAAGACAAACATGAGCATCAGGGCATAAGAAGGAAGAGAGCAGAAGTTCTGAGGTCAGTTATATTAATTATAGGTGGTGAGGATCCAAGATACTATTTCTGATTTCTGATCCCTTGGCCTTTCACAGCATTTGGATTTGGACCTAGTTTTTAACTTCAGATTGTGTCTGGTAAGGACCTGAATTATTTTGAAGCTTTCAACTTCTGTGTGTTTTCTATCTCAAGCTTTTCTGAAAAGCTAGATTTACTTGTATCTTCCTTCAAGCAGTCTTGTTAGAAAGTCAGAAAAGGATTTTAGGCCAAACATATCTCAGGTGCCGCTTTAAGCTGCATCTTGATGGTAACAGTCTAATTTTTTTTCTTTAACTGCCTTTTTCTCCCCCGAGCTTTTAGTTATATAGCATGTATCTCTTAAGTCCATTCACATGCAACTCAGACTAAGTCTCCCACTGACTTTCCAGCAAGACAGATGAATCAGGGGTAATGTACAACTCCCAATTCAACATTTATCTAAACTTAAATGAATGAAGAAGAAAATCCTCTTATTGCTGAGCCTAGGAGAGGTAGGGCTAAGCCTGGCTGAGAAGGGGAAAGAAGATAAGAAAGGTAGGGAGAGACTGGCAAGAAAACACACAGAAGGCCTGGAGAAGTACGATAAAGAGAATTTTACTGAGCATGATATTTTTTTTCGGTTTAAAATTGTACATTCTGATTCATCACTAGTTGCTGTATTCAAAGCGTTCATTGATATATTGGTGATGTGGGTCAGCCAACACAAAAGAGCCTGACCCAGGTGGTTATGCTGGGTTAGTGCTTAGTAATAAAAACTAATCAGTTGAAATAGATTAGTCTCTGCCTCAATTTTATACTGCAGTGCCTTTGTCTTCTTTCTGCATCTGTATATACAAGAGTGATTGTGTTATCAGCTGCACGAGTTATATTGCTTGTGATGTTCAAATCTCTAATTATATTTTTTACTGCTTTTTAGGTTATATAAAGCAACCAGGCAGAATGGTACTAGTAAAAATACTAAACTTCCCATCTGAAATTGGTCAAATTTCTACTTCACTGCACTTCAGTGTACCTCAGTTTTCTTATCCATGTAAGAGAGAGACAGTCAGAGACAAACAACATATTCTTTACAGGAATGTAACAAAGTTACATCACTTAATGTCTGTTGCATATGCTGCATTTCCAAAGATGAATGTTTTAAGTATTGTTATCACAGCCAACCAACCCTGTGAGGAAGTATTGAGGATAACTGCACTGTCACAGAGTAACAATAGGTCCACAGGTACTTCTGGAGGTTGAAACCCTCCAGTCCAAGCAAGTCCAGCTTAGGTGAGGTAGCTCAGGGCCGTGTCTGAGTTTTCGTGGATGGAGGTTCCACAACCTCTCTGGGCAAATTGCCCCTGTATTTCACCACTCTTACAGTGGAAATTTTTTATTTAATCTGACCATTTCTTTTGGAGTGGGAGAGTAGTAGCTAACTGTTAATTTCAGGACATACGTTTTTTGGGGAAATCACTGGAAGTCAGCAGAAAGTCTGCTCTTGTTTTTTTCCACCTTTATGCAGTACTTGGATTCACTCAGAGTTGTCTGCTGATAGCTAGGTAACAGCTCTAGGCTGATATTCCTGAAGAAGGAAGGAGTTGCCTGCGCTCACAGTGTAGCCTTTGTTCTCAAAGCGGTGTGCACTTCATCATAAAACAAACACTGCTGCATCAAACAAACTACCTGTACTTGTTCCTTTGACCCTGATTTCTTCTCTGGTAAGAAATTGGCTACAACTTGGATTTCTGTTCATAAGCAGCAGCTCTAAGGAGCCCCTGCTTTCCATCTCAGCTAATCAAGGTGTTTTCATTCATTCCCTCAGAAGTTATGTACTAGGCAAGTTCAAAATGATGAAAGATGCAGAATTATGGTTTCTCTCCCTAGGGTGGTTCAGTGCTTCCAACTCTCAGCTTATGAGAATAACACTCCTGCATAGATTTGCATTTTAGGAGTCCTGAGCAAGTAAGTAACTGAAAAAGGACTGTCTTGCCCTTCCGAGGCCTCCTTTGTTGTATCTTTGGCTCTGGTCACAAAGGAACATTTGGAGCTGAACAATAATACACGTAGGAGAATATGCCACTATTATTAATATTTTTTTCTCTAATTTGACTGGTTAACACTGGGCTGTATTTTACAGTAATAAAATAAGCTATCTACTTTTTTTTCTAATGAGGACCAAAAGCCTCATTATAATCTTGCACTGGGATATGAGCTTCTGTAGGGAGTAATGGATTATGTGGGTACTACTTCCTCAGTGTCCCTGCAGGGCAGCAATTTTGTGATATTTGCAAGATAGTACAGAAATTCAGTTCAGAGAAGCCTCTGATTTTGAAAATTAACTCCATAATGTATATGCTCTCTAGCTCTGGAAGTAAACATAGACATATCTACTATTGTCTAGGGGCTCTGTCTTGCAACTCCAACTTGCATAATCAATCCTAAAAATGTACATCATAAATTAGTGGTCAATAAGGTTATCTAAGAAACTGGATAATTAGCCTGAAATGATGTGCATAGTGTAAAAACATAAAGAAAAAGAGAGAAGCCAAGTAAGGGCATGATTTAAACTTTTATTCTTCCCTTTGTATTCTGTTTTATTTTGTGAGACTTGTTCTAAAAATATTTAAATTTCTATCTGCATGGTCAAAGCACAGATGTCCTTTCTGAGACTCTCTTCCATCACAGAACCACAGAACGTTTTGGGTTGGAAGGCACTTTCAACAATAATCTAGTCCCATCCCCCTGCTATAGGCAGAGACATCTTTCACTAGAGAGTATGTTTCATTTTCTCTCTTTATTTTGTTTGTAGATGAAGCTATTTGAAATATATGCTCATTAATTACTGTTGTATGAATGAGGATTTAGTTATTCATCACATTTAGCATCTTTAGAAGTGCACAGTTTATATTAAGAAATAATTTGGGTTTGGAAATGTTTACTGAGGTCATTTTGGAAGCTCTCTAGCTTGTCAGTTATAAAAAGTTTTGGCCCTTGGATGTCTCTCCGGCTTTTTGTCTGTTAGTCTTTCTACCCATGTCAGCAGTAGTAATGCTATAGCATTACTATAGGTAAAAGGTGTGTTTGAGTCTTAATATCCAGTATGGAAAAAAAACCAAACCACTGTTGTTTATGGAAAAGTTGCTTCATTCAGGAATGTTTGCCATGTAACTTCCTTTTGAAGTGTTTAATGAAGACTTCTAGCTATTTTAACTACCATCTGAACTTTGATATTCAACTTGTATGGTATAGCAGTGCAGTATTGCAACTGATTTCATAGTGTCCTGTGAACTATGTAAGAGATGGGGGAAGATAAAAGTTTGCTTCAAACTACTGTTGGAATAATATGTCTGATGAAATGCTTATTCGATGATAGTCTTTATGGTACTGACTCATAGTTTGTTTCATTTGCAGAAGCCTAAGGAGTATGAGACTGGTTTTGTAGCTTATAGCAAAAAGGTCCACTTGTCCCCAGACCTCTGGAGAAAGCTCTGGATTTTCATTCTCTCACTTTGTCACTTGGCCTGCATTTTCCCACTTGTATCATAACTATTTACTAGTTTGCAGTCAGCCTTAACCACAATGTTTAATATAAAGTGTGTGTACTGTCTAGAAGTTTCCAGAGGCTTCAGTCCAAAAATAGCTCAATACAGTCTTGGCAGAACTCCCTGTTTCCTATAAAGCTTTATTCTGGTTGGCCTCTCTTATGTATTAAACCTGTTGGATGCTTACCTCTTTCTAGCTTGCTGGGAAACAGCTGGGTATTTTTCATTCTGAAATGGTCTTTCTGACCATCCCAACAACATAAAGGCCAGGAGGATCCCTCGCTGGTTTTTGTCCTTTCTGTTTCTCTCTTGGAGTCTTTCTGTCACTCTCTAGAAACCAGCACATAATGGGCTTAGTTTAAGCTTTCTTTGTATTTCAGTCAAATTTAATTCTTCATATACTTGTTCAGTTGCTATATTTTAATACTGCAAAGTGACTTTGGAGAAGAAGCCAGCATGTGGTTGCTAATCCTTTATATATGTATTTAAAGGGATCACTTTCTACTCAGTTTCCTGTCCATGAACATGTTCATCATATTTTCTACATGGAACAACTGTGATAAGTTGTTCTTTTGCAATGTTTGTGCATCTGTTTCATTGCGCAGAATGTCTTTGATGCAAGAGTATTGGGTTGTTACTTGGGTGTTAGGTGAAGCAATTAATCACTGATTATGTAAAGTATACAACTTTTATTGCAGTTCCATCTAGGCTTATATTTATTTTTACATATTTGTCTGTTGCTTACAGAAGAATTATACCAGAGCTTCTACCATCCCATGTCAAGGTTTGTACAGCGGAAGTTTTCATGGGTGACAAGTCCTTTCGGGCCACTGAATCTACCTGATGGCATACAAAATGAGTGCAGTAGCTGCCTGCTGTAGCAATCACCGGTGTCTGCCTTTGGCATTCTAACTGCGCTGTTTCTGCTTTAGTCAAGTCAGAAAATACTTTTTCCATTGCAGAAATTTGGCAGTGAGCATTGTTTAAACTGTTTGGATTTATGCAAAGAAGCTGTTTCAAGGGCTATCATGCAGCTTTTCCAACTCATGGTCTTTGTAGCTTTTGCAATGATGTAAAGTTTGTCATTTTTTTCTTTTTTAATGTTTGGATTATTTTATACATTTGCAGGTGTCATACTGCAAAATTCATCATGGTCTTAAAACGTTTTGGTAGTCTTTTACTAGCTTTGATTTGAAGAGACTACCATGAAATGCTTGCTTTGAATAAGTTTGCTTATTTTTGATTGGTTTTATTATATGAGTCATTTATTCAGGTTGAGTGTCACTAGGACCCCACAAGGATCTCTTCCTACTGTAGGCATACCCTGTATGAACTGAAATCTCTGACTTTATAGCTGTCTTTGGATCTTTGTTGTTTTCACTGCTATTTATTTTGAACCTGTTCATACTATGATCATAACATTATAAAATAGCAATTTGGCTTTGTGAGATTACAATCCCATTTCCCTCTCTTGCACATTCTGAAGAAGTCTTTAACCTTGTCTACGCTAGAGAGGTTCTGCTGCGCCGTCAGCAAACCCCCTTAGTGTAGACACAGAGCATGCTGACACAAGCTCTTTGGCTTGCTTAATAACACCAGGTCCCTGAATAACAGCAAGAAACGTCTTCTGTTAGCATTACTGCATCCACACCAAGGTTCTGCTCGCACAATAAAATCTCCTGAGTGGGATGATTTTTTTTCACACCCTGGGTCAGCATGGACAGGCCCAACTCCATGTTGTAGACAAGGCCTCCATTGTTGTCTGGCTCTCTATTTGTGTTTTGCTTTTTGGCATTTGCATCTGGTGACAGACTGAGTATTAGTTGCCTGTTTTGCACTGCATCACTGTCATACATAGACTCAGCAATTTACTGCTTTCTTACCTCCAAAAATTTTCAAAATGCTGAGAAATCTTTTTGAATGGAGTAAGGCTGAGAGCTGTAATCTCCAGTTTTCACAAACCTATTTTCTAAGATACAGGTGGGGATTTTTTGGTAATTCTGAAACATCTAGTTTTCAAGTTCATACACGTAAGCTCCAAAACAGTATAAATCCTTATAAAAATGCTTCCAATTGGAAAACATTATACTTAAAAGTATCATAGAAATATATTTTGATAGTTTCTTAGCGTTTTTCAAGTGTGAAAGATGGAAGAACTGATACCTTGCTTTAAAAAGACATTTTTGACCATAAATGGTTCTATAATTCTTCTCTCAAGCTTAATTCTAGTTACGCATCTGTAAAATCTCACCTCTCTGATACTCTTTTAATAGGTTACATGGATTGGACATGGATTCACAGGTCTTTACTCACAACACCATGATTTTCTCCATGCACATCCTCTATATCACTTCAGCCGTGACTCTTCTGGATATTTTTGCATATCATTTTCTATGCATTTGGATGAAATTTGCCTTTATTTTTGCTTTATTTTCACATTTGCATTAGCAAATTATCTGAGCTGTGCTCTTGCTCTACAGATGAGCTTATTCAGCAAGTTTGCTCAGAGAACTACTGTGGATTCTCTAAGCATCCTCCTTTGACCTTCCCTCTAATTCATAAAATGGCTTTATTAGAAAGTATGTAATCTTATTCAGCTTTGATAATTCCAGGAATTGGACAGCTTTCCAAGTTTATTAGTCCACTATTCTACTGTTTCTTCAGATTCCTGGTTATTGTTGTGAAAAGATACCATTCTTAGATGGCACTTTCTGTGAGTTCAAAATGCACATGGATTTTGCAGGAGATTTGACAGAGAGCACTCAATATACTGCTCATATATTCAGATGTCATTTGAGTGTGTCTGTGTCAGCATCAGCTTCTGTGTCAGCTGCTCTGCTTTCCTTTTAGACAACGTTCTTGCAATTTTGTAGTTTCCCTGTTGTCACCTGTAGGCTCCCTAGTTGTTAAATACATCCTCTGTCATGCACATCTCTCTGGAGACAGAAAGCTGGTAAGTTGCCATGATTTTTAGCAAAGTTAACTTCAAGGCTTTTCTGCAGTGCAGGCAAGAAAGAAGGGCCAAGGGCAGGCTGCTCCCACCACAGACAGGGTTGAAGGAAGGAGAAAGAACAGAGCTGGGATGGAGAGCTGTGGGGAAAGCCCTGCAAAGCCAGACTTTTGTCTCATGTTTCTACCAGTGGGAAGGAATAAATGGATCTGAAAGCTGCTGGTTTTGCTAGGAGGCACCACTCTCTTCTTAGGTTTCCTGCAGCAGCAGCCAATAAACCTGTTTTTCCAGACCTTTAGCAGCCTGAGTATAACACAGGCACAGTGTTTATAAGTCTGCTAGGGGTGGCCTGCTTTCTGTAGGTAGGAAAATGGCCTGATCATGGCCTTTGTTCTGTGTTTTTCCCAGTAATTCATCACTGGAGTTGCTTGCTTACAGGAGTAAACCCACAGCTGAAGGAAATATGGCAGATGTGAATCTGTCTCTGTGAGGGCGCTCTGTCATCAAACACTTCATGAAGCAGAGATTCCAGAGTTTCTGGCTGTACTCACAGGGTATGGCACCTCTAACGGGAAGGTTTGAGCTGTCAGCTTGTACAGTGAGCAGCAGCAGGCTGTGTCGTGACGTAATAAATGAGCACACATTCATTGTGGGACCTGTGGCATTTGTAGGAGCTTGAAATTTTGATTCCAGAGAAATAGATTTGCTATCAGTCTTAACTGAAAAATTCCTTCCCTCTTTCTAAATGGTTGGGAAACTGAAAAAAGGGCAGTATTTCTATCTTTCTCTGTAACTGAAAGCATCATTAGATCCTCAGAACATTCCTGAAAAGTAAAAATATTATCTTTGTTAGAGGGGAATGTGAGAGACAGAAAGAATAGCGTTTTCCAGAAAGCCTAAAGGTCTTGGCATCCAGAGACTCATGAAAAGTCAGCAAGTTATACCCAAAGTGAGGGCATGCATCATGTTAGAAACAGAAGCTTACATCTCATCTCCTAAGACTTAACGCTACAGTACAGAAAACCCAGCTGTGCCTCCCTTAGTACTAGGAGCTTTTAAATATTTGTTTCAGTGAGTGTATCTGGTGAATCACTCTCCCTTCATGAAAATTAAAAAGTTGGACAAGCAAAGTACAGGACAAATTAATGGCTTTTGCATTGTTATATGGAAGACGGCAATGTAACTCTGCAAGCACGTCCGCCCATGTGGTATTGGATGTAATAGTGTATACTGTATTTTAAGTCCTGAACATTTTGTAGTTCTGCAACAACATGCCTCTGGCAGTTCCTCAAGATAGGACTCAGATTTAAGTGATATAATCTAACTTGTGAGCCATTTCAGCTATCCACCTAGGGCCAAGAGCTTACCTACTCCACAATCAAACATTACAGAATAGTATGTAGAGATAATAAAGACCTCTGAGACATTTGTAAAACCCATAGTGTTTGCAGTATCATCAAAATTGGAATTGTCTTATTTTGCACAGTCCTACTACATATTAATAGTAAATAAGGATTTCAAGAATATGTCTTGATCTAACCTTCAGACTAGACCCCTACCTGTCTTTGAATAGATAGCTTTTAAAATAGCTATAGTAGTCATGGTAGATCATCAGATATGGACAACCCAAAGCCTGGATAAGGTTAGGTCATGTTTTCAATGTCTGTTCTGTTTAGGGAGGTAGCTTCCAAGAAAGTCAATAATTTACAGCCAGAATTGAGTTCTACTATTTCAAGAGACTTGAAGACTGTATAACAACAAAACCTTGGAAAGCAATAATAATAATAAAATAGACTATAAACTACCAGGCAAAATGACAAATCCTGTAAAGATAACTGGCTTTTTTTTTTTTCTTNNTTTTAATCTGGAAAGCTACAAGAGAGTTGAAAGAGTGGAAAATGAAACAGAACTTGTTTTGAAATAATTTTTAAAATTCAGATTATGTTTCCCCATATCTTTTGTTCTGAGTGCCAGAGTCTGTGTGCTGAAAACCCTGTCACTTTAATGAGTTTCAAGACTTTCAAATGGCAGTATTTAAAACTGAAATCAACATATGGGGGAGGCAGGTGGTCATTTTCCTCAATAATGGGATATGATATGAGTTCATTTAGAGGACTAAATTGAATAGCAATAGGTTCCAAAATACAGAAGCAAAACAAGCACAACACTCTCCATGTTTTAAATGACATTATTAGGCCTGTTTCATGGATGGATCTCTCAGTGGATAGATATTAGCTGGTTCAAGAGAAGTAGAGCTGCAAAATCAGTGCATTTATTGCTATATTTCTGAAAAGAGCCCATGTGGAAAAAATAAGCCTCAAAAATACTTTAGAAATTAACAAGAAATAGGAAATGATTTAATAATAACTTTCAGACACCATTCTGTACCTCATGGTCCATGATCTCATCTGGAAGCGCACAGCATCAACTAGGGAAATTTGTCATATCTATCAGATGAGTTAAGGTAACTTTGCTGAAATGCTTAGAAAGAAATCGGAAACACAAAGAACTCCTTAAAGTCCTGCATGATTTATAGTCTTCTAAAGTTTTCCGTGTACCGCATTATGTAGTTTGCAGTGAATGCCGTAAGAAAAATCACATGGTTCTAAATTCCATTACCACTTTTCATCAAGTCATTCATAATTGTCTGTCTCCAGGACTCTAGGAGCTACCATATCCCTTGGAAGACTATTTTGCACTCTCACAGAATGCCCTGGGCCAAAAATTTCCTACTTTCAGAGAACCCAAATTGAGAGGGGGAACTATTTTCACCCAGAAGCTCCCATCCTCTATTCATTTACAACAAGCTATTGGACTCACTTCAGGGAAACTTCTCATCCATAAACTTGTACTTAAGTTTGCTTTAGAAAAGTACATGTGTGAGAAAACTTCTGTGCATTTGGTATATGTGCGCAGGAGAAAGAAGACAAGATTTTTTTTCTTTTGTAAGAGAACAAATAGACTATACATGATATTAACCCCCTGCACTGCCCCCCATGAAGACTCACAAGACAAATGGGCCTCCTTGTAAGAGGATCCTGTGCTACCTGTAAAGGGTAAGAAGCATAGAGCAGAACCCTGTAACAGAGAAAAGATCTATGAGAAATTTAAACCCAGCTCTTTTGATTTTGGATGTTTACCGTGCCATACTACAACATGGATTTTTTTTTTTTTTCTTCCTTCTCCATTTTGGCAGGTTAGCTTGCTCATCAATAGTGGTGTCTCAGCTGTGGCTGCATTATACTCCTATTGAGGATGAGTGAGAGAGGAGGACTGTAAGCTGCTGAATAGAAGCAAAATCCCACAATATTGCCAGTAGAACAGTCCAAAGCAAGCAGCTGCTCCCTTGTCCCTTGTTCTCTCTGTTCAGTCTCAGCTCTCTAAAAATGTGCTAACTTGGGAGTATGCCCCTGGAAAGGCTGCTGCTGTTGCAAGGAATTGGAACGTGCAGATTTTGATCCTTCCCCTCACAGCATCATACATTTTCTGGTGTTTTTCTGAGTGATGATAGTTTGGTTGGGGTCTCTGCTTGCTTGCTCACTTTTTGCTCATGCAGAAGCCAAACCTTGTCAGAGGCAAAGAAACAAAAATTATCATGATGGGCCTTTCACCAGGAAACTCTTTGCAAAGCTGCCTGTATATACCAGGAGGAAGAGAACTGCAATCTGTTTAAAATATTGTTATTAAGCATGCTGGGTATTTCTGCCCTATTATTTCCAAGTATAAGTCTGCAAGAGGACTACATGACCAGAGAAGGAGTATTAGCAGTTAGAAATGAGCAGATTGCTGAATGTTATTGATATAAATTTTATGGAAAAAAAATGAAAGTACCTCCCCTCTACAAATTAATAGAATTGGAAACCCCATGTACTTTAATTAAATAGAGCTTTCCTAAACATTATGCCCACTTCTGTCAACACTCATTAACTTATGGCATGCTTTACTAGCATTCTGTGAAGCATTTCAGACTTTTCTTACATCAGTTGTCAAATTTCCTAAAAAAGCAAACGTAGTCTTCTGTATCAGTAATAACGCCTTGAGTTCTGGAAAAGCAGGGGGATTTTTTTTGTTGCTGTTGTTCATGTTAACCATTGGCACACTCTCTCAGTCTGGGAATGAGGGAAAGAAATCATTATTTAGAGATATCAAGTAAAGCAGAACTTCTGAAAAGTACATGGGATTAGGCTGTGTGCAATTCCTGTGGCTTTAAAAATGCTTAGCACTGTTTGTGTTGTTTTTCTCTCTTACTATAATTTTTTGGTTCAGCAAAGCCTCACTAGTAGAGCTAAAAAACATGGAGAAAATGGCATGTTTTGTTAACTTTTCTGCATTTGCATTGTTTTTTGTGGGCTGTTCCCTTTTTGTGCTCTCCCGTGGAGATATATCACCAAATACTTTTTCATAACTCTAATGACAAAACTAAAAGAAGAAAATGGTATGCAAGCTCAAGAATCCATTCTTGCAGAGAAAAATAGTGACATTTCCAAGGCTTTGAATTTCAAAAGTTTAGCACCAGCCTTTCAACTCCTGAAATAGTCTAGTGTTGTATGGTGTAGGTTTTTGTTATGGAAAGCGTGCACAGCTTAAACACAGAATGGTTCTGCAGAAAGATGAATTTCAATACACTGTAGAGAATGACATGTTTACACAACTGTGTTTCAACAGACTTTTCAATGTATAATTCTCTGCTGTGCTCCCAGGAGCAAGACTTCAGGCATGATCCTGAGTGTTGCATTCTGTATATGTAATAACTATCAAAATCAATTGGAGCTGGTTACATGAAATCCATCTCAGATCAGTCTTATAATTTAAAAATGGACAGAGCCAACAGACACTTGATTCTGTAAAATGTGAGCAATCTAACCCAATCCAGAAACCCTTAAGTACATGAACAGAAAATCCTAAGATGGTTCTTGGCACCTTCCAGGATCAAGCCTTTAGGAGGCATAAGAAAACTTTGCAGCAAGGGTTAAAATAGTATTCAGACACAGATTCTGCACTCCAAAATGTATGAGTTAAGTGGTTTCATTGTCTCATCCCATCCCTGTCCTCACAAGTAATGCCATTGCTTTCTGGATCATTTAATCATCTAGAGTTGGAATAACAAACTCCTCACTCACATGTCTTCTCTGGTTCAAATATGAGAGAGATGATAAGAAGACTCAGGATTATTTTACCTCTCTTCTGTCCTTGGCTGATATTTCAGCCTTCCTGGGATTGTTGGCAACCATTTATTTTAAATCTTAGTGAGGACATATGCTTCCTGAACTGTATTATGAATTGCTAAAGGAGAACCAAAATGTAGGGCTGTTTAATTTCAGTCACTCTTCTATGAAGTGAAGCAAGTATTTGCTTTCATCTGAGGCCACAATACAACAAACAGTTATTCTGAAAGAAAATGTGACCAACTAATTAAGAAATGGAGTAGTAAGGCAAAGATTTTAGGATATTTGCAAAGGCTTGAAAGCCATGCTACCTTTTCCAGGTGTGCAGACATGTGTACATCATTAACTGTAAACCTGTTATTTAGTAGGACTGTCCAAGGGCTTAGGGGTAAGCATGTGCTTAAAAATCTATAGATGGATTCTAAAATGTGTACTGAGATTAGAATTCACATATTTGAACAACTACCCATAGTCAGGTGACATTTGTGCTCTTTTTGTCTCCCAGTTTGCTTGAAATACTCACTGCCCAAGTCGTTCTTGCCATGATGCTACAAGTCCCTTTAAGTGCAGTGGCTTTTAATGTTGTTATTTGATTTATGTTAAATAAATACATAAAACTGAGTCAACACTGTTACACATTTCTCAGTGAGCTTTCCAATAAGAGGACAAAACTAATGGCTGCTGCCAAGTCACTGTTGGCCATCAGGTATCATTTTCAAAAGCCGTTACAAGGCAAGAGGACTGAGGGCACCAAGTGCTTATATCTAATTATCTTACTGTGACACATGTACAACAAAGGATTAGATTGACATCTGTATGTTAACACTGGTGCTAGGAAATGGTTTTGCCTGCATGTGTTAGAAAAATCTGTTGGAGGCAGCTTTGCCCTTGAAGTTATACAGAGTTGGAGAGAAGAAGACAAAAAAGACCTTTCTGGCAGGAAGATACTGCAAAGATGGCAGGTGGGTTTGTTCAAGACCCTCTCATAAGTTCTCAGCTACCTGGTAAGCAAGTCTGCACTGGCACCATCCACTGGCTTGCAGTGCGGTACCAAAACTAAAAGTAGTCCTGGTTTTCTGTATAAATTGGGAGTATTGCCATAGTCATATAAAATATTATTGAGAGTTTCTGGTAATATTTATGATATAAGTATTACCTTAATTATTACATTTCATATATTTAAATTATATATTTGTACAGCATATTATTCATTTTGCCTCAGGAAATTGAAGACTTTTTTAAAAACAACAGAATCCATTTTGATAATGAATGTCTTCTTTGCAGACAGAAATTAAATGCTTTAATTGCCATAGGCACATATTTGTAACTGTGATTCAAGGGCAAGAATGTGGAATTGGAAGGCAAAGCCCAGGTTTCATCTGGTTAAGGCAATACCCATTTTTTGCAGTCATTGAGTTTTCCTGGAGTGAGCGGGAGGAAATTGGAAAGAAGATCCACTGGTGTGAATGTTCTTATCAGGGGACATCAAAGAAATTGAAAATGGGTCTAAGAAAGATGAGGGAAAAATAAATTTTCTATTCTATTACTCTATTGTAAAAGTTTCACATATGGGGCATTTGGTTTGCAAAAAAGTGCCTCTTGCCTGAGATTTCTTGTCCTAGAAAACACGTGTGCAACCAGCAAAAAGACATTCCATTTTGTGTGGTTATTTTCAGCAGTATTATTTGTTTAATTCAAAGGTGATATCTGACTGTTTGTGAAATAATTGTTGTGTTGTCTGGAGAAAAAAATAGTTCTCCCAATGCATTTTCATTTGGAGTTGTTTGGTTTTTTACAAGACATTTGCATTTCTTCAGAAGAGTAATACCTCTTTTAAATAGCATATCTTTCATTATATGACTCCTGAACCTAATCATCCAAGGAACAGATATATTTTGCATAAATAAGTTAAATTTTAGGAAATAGCAAAATTACTAATTGCATTAATCTTGTAATTTAATAAAATACTAGCAATATATTTTAAAAATTGACTTTGTCTCTATATTGCTGCTATGAAGTTCATAAATCGTGTGCCTGCTGACAATACAGGCACACAGGTGAAACCCATTACATTTGTGTATTACTAAGGAAAATTACATTTTGATTAATATCTAAAATGAGCTTCATCTCCCAAAATGAAATATTTACAGTGAGCCAACTAAATACCCTACTAGTTTACTTATAATGTCAACCTTTTAAAAATAATTAATAGCACATGAAACTGAGCTTATTGATTAAGCCTGAGACTTCCCAGAAAATTTAAGGAAAATTACATTTCTGAAGATGCAATACCAACAGTTCTTAATTCCAAGCATGATATAATAAAGGAAGACTGCAAAATGCTAAATATTTTGATAGATATGCACAGACTAGCTGGGTTTAATTCTCTGTGAGGTTATTTAATACTTTTCTGATTATGTTTTTCTGTTGTATTTCTCTAAATCTGTGTTTATGAGCATTAAAGAGCACCTTTTTGAAGCATAATTGATTTTTTCTTTATTCTCATTTTTCTATGTAAAGAAAAGGAGTTCAATTCTGATGTTTCGGGTTTTTTTTAAAACAAATTGTGATTTGATTTTCTTATGAATGATTTAATCTGGTCACAGAAATATAGTCAGTGTTCTGAATTCCTCTGTTTTCTAATCACAGAAATCTTTCTGCTCAGATCAAAAGTTTGTGATCACATTTACTTCTTCCCAGAAAAAAAAAAAAGAGAAAAAAAAAAAAAAAAGAAAAAAAAAAAAAAAAGGAAAAAAAGAAAGGAGGGTGAAATGCATATCTGATTATAAAATGGCCAATTTAATTATTTTCTTCATAAGCATCCTTTAACAAACAGGGACACTGAGGAGAACCATGGACTTTCTGTGATAAGCAAAGTTTCTCTAATAAAATTTCTGAATAAAATTTGTTCTTGTATCCTGTCCCTCCACACGCACCCCTCTTCCACCCCACCCCCCCCACTCCCCCCAGCATGAGTCATATAAATGCTGTTTTGCCACCGTGTTTTTCTTCAGTACCTTCAGCTTTCTTATTGCTGAAATCAGCTGCTGGTACTCCCTTAAGAATATCCTAAGATGCCATGGAAAGCTGCTCTGAAGAATAGCTGCTCTATTTTTAATTTACATTTTTTGTGTTCGCTGTGTTGCATTGCATCTCAAGCAGAGGGGCCTGGAAAGGAGACTGTCGGTTCGGGTGCAGGATTTGGTCAGGCCACTGCATGATTTTGCTGGTTTATGTCACTATAGGCAAATGGGCTCAAAGGTAAAAGAGACAGTGAGGGTATAGGAGAATATATATATCTATATATATTTTTTCCCCCTGTTATCCCCAGAACACACTGTTAATTTCTATGAAATTTCTACCTGGCTCTATGCCAACTTCTGCAGTTGCTGACTAGATGGCTGGCAGGTGGTCATGCCACAGGCCTGACCTCGCACACCTCCACACTCCTCCTCGGCATCATCTGCACACCTTGCAATGTCTCCCCAGGCTAGCTGGCTCTACTACCAGCACGGGGCGGGTGACCAGGTGGGGCTCGCCTTCCAAACCTGCAGCAAACCTGCAGAAAATGGCCTCTCGGCAATCTCTGCTTTCACTGAAGTGGGACTGAAGTAGTATTTTGGAAATGATCATTTTTTCAGCATTGCAAAACACTTCATTGAGCAAATACAGTTTTGAGGCGCTCATAATTTAGGCCAACTTTATTTTCTAAAAGAGGTCAGTGACACAGATTTTAGCTTTCTTTTGTAATGTCTTTTATTTACAGAGTGCTGACAGCTCTATTTTGAACAGCGTAGACCAAGGCAATACCAAAGTAGTTCCAGAAAACCTCATCTTACATGGTACAAGTGCTTCAGGTTTTGGAGGCGATGGGTTACCCTGCTTAACTCTTAGTCCCTTTTCTTTATTTTTACCACATGCTTCTAAGACATAAAAACATCTCGGGTGGAGGTCATTGGTCATAATTAATTTCCACAGTTGTAAATCAATTGTCATTCTCAGTCAGAATGATATATTTTTAGAAAATTTGAGATTTTAATTTCAAACTGAAAAGCCAAAATAATTTATTGTGACACAATAAGGTCTTGTAATTCTGCTGAAACTCCTTCTGTGTTACAAAATGTTTCAATTCTAACAATACTCACATGTTTATAGATTTATATATAGCCAGATATATTCTCTTCTGAGATGTCTTTGCCCATTCCTGCTAATTATTGTCAGTACTCAATAGACTACTTCACATCGGGACACGTATTTAGCCCATCCTTTTATAACATCATCCTGAAAAATTCCTGTGGCCCAACTATTCACGCATCTGCTATAACCTTCTTTGTTAGGGTTCATCTGGATAAATGACAGTTTCTAAGCCCAAATAATTTCCTTTAACAAATGTGCAGGTGAGAATCAACACTTTACAATGAATGATTCTGTGGAAAAGCAGACTTTCACACTGAATACTATTACCAGTACTTTATCACAACTGTCTCATTAACATCCATGCATAACAGAGTTATTTTTGAGATTTGAGCTTGGGATATTTTTTCATTCCAACTGAACAGGCATAATCCCCAGCACCTAACAAATGCTTTAGACTCAGATCACAGTGTTTGCTCTTGATAATAAGATAGGTTCTCTTGGTAAATTATGAAATTATTTTTATTTTTAACCCAGTAGAGATCATTATGATCATCTCGCTCAACCTCCTGCATACCACAGGCCATAGATTTCATTTCAGGATTTCTGCCTGAATTCCAGCTACCTCTGGCTGAACTAGGACCTGGTCTTTAATTGAAAACCTCTAATTTAGTGTTAAAAATTCTCTGCCTAACTGAAGATTCTACTTCCCCTAGTGATGTGCTCCTTCCATGATGACTGTCATTGGTAAATATATGCAGTGTAAGTGGGATCACTTTTGTATAACAGTACAGTTTTCCTTGAAGCATCTTGGAGGAATGCTAAGAACTTTTACGTTTGCTGAGAATTTTGAGTTACTTCTTTCTGCTCAGGCAATTGAAATATATCTGCAAGGCAAGAGCAGTTCAAAGTTGCCAATATGAGGGGAGACAGGTGCCTTTTAAATTATTCATAGATCTCTGCTGGCTACCCATCTTTTTGCAGATGGGGGTTTTGGTGGGTTTTTTTCTTTCTTTCTTTCTTTCTTTTTTTCTTTGTCCCTGATGGATTTAATGCCTTTATTGCACTCTTAGCTCCATGAATAGATATGGGAAATGTAAAGGCAAAGCTTCAACTAGTAACAGAACAGAAAGTCTGATCTGGTTTAACACATTCTCTGTCTCTTTGTCACTGGCAGCTATCTTAGATTGTTAAGGTGCTTTACTGAAAAGGCACTTTTTTTTGTTAACTTCTCACTGATGACTATGGCTCTTTGTGACAACAACCCAGGACAATCAGAGGTGGAAGATCAGTTGCCCAAGTCTGAAAAATTGTGTATTACATAGGTTTTGCCCAGTCCTGTAAAAAATTGATTTTTTTTTTTTTTTTTTTTTTTGAGGGGGGGGGGATGAATGAATAAAAAGCTNAGGGGAGAGGACTATAAGAATGAATAGCTATTAGTTTTAGCTTTAATCTGTCGCCATGTAACTCTGGAAATTCCCTCAGTTATTCTCATTCTCAATGTTTGTTTCTCTTCTGTGTTTATAAGATTTATTTTATTCATCAGCCTTTCTTTAAAAAAAAATTAAAAATAGAAAGATTCTGCATTACAGCTATACCTTTTACATTCTTGTCTTGAGATAAAAATATCTTCCAAAATCCTTTCTCCTTTTCCATCTCACTCTTTGTTTATTCTTCACCTTTTTATCTATTAAACCTCCATGCATCCAGTCAAAGAGATGGATTAACCTGCTATATAATGGCACATGATTCAAACGTCTGATGTCAAGTTTGAAAATAAAGTGAGAAGTCAATGTATATTCAAAAATAGAAGACCTTGAAAAAGGAAATCTCAGTCAAGAAAGATATCATCTCAAGATAGTATTTAATACAAATGTTATGCAGGAATGCATGTGAGTGAACAGAAAATACTTGTGAGAAAGGTGATCTATTGCAGCTTGCATTTGGCAATGATCAATAAAATAATCTTAGCTGTTGTCAGCAGGCTTCCCAGGTCTGACCTTCAGATGTTAGGATTTAAGATGGCTCATGTTTGTGATAGACCTCAAAAAGTCTTGAAGGCTGGGAACCAGTTCTGCCAGGTGCTGAATTCCTTGACATTAAGTTGTACACTCAAATATGTTGAGAAAAGTTAACTCTTGCCTCTGAAAAGCTGGAAGGGAAATCTTAGGATAAGAATCCTTCTATTGAAACACTACTTGGCCTGAAACTTCAGTGTCTTGAGCTGTTTTTCGTGTCACATGGTACTTTCATATTAGCTGGGGTCACAAAGAAGAGGAATGCATGCATAACGATTTCAGCATGCTATTGATCAAACTTTTTTGGATTTCCTCTAGAGTTCCTCTGAGACTGCAGTACATTGACACTGAGGCTGTGTTTTTGTTGTGGTTTAGCCCCTGTCAGCAACCAAGCACCACACAGCTGCTCGCTCCCCCTTCCCCCCTGTTGGGATGGGGGGAGACTCGGAATGTCAAAAGCAAGAAAACTCATGGGTTAAGATAATAACAGTTTAATAATTGAAACGAAATAATAATAACAACAACAATAATAGTAGTAAAAATTGTAATAAAAAAGGGAATGACGAGAGAGAGAAAAAACAAAACCCAGGGAGGAACAAAAATAAACAAGTGATGCAACCGCTCACCCCCCACCGACCAACACCCAGCCCATCCCCGAGCAGCGCTCGCTGCCCCCCGGCCAGCTCCCCCCACTTTCTATACTAAGCATGATGCCATATGGTATGGAATAGCCCTTTGGCCAGTTTGGGTCAGCTGTCCTGTCTGTGCCCCCTCCCAGCTTCTTGTGCACCTGGCAGAGCGTGAGAAGCTGAAAGAAAAAAGACCTTGACTAGTGTAAACACTACTTAGCAACAACTGAAACATCAGTGTGTTATCAGCATTGTTCTCATCCTAAATCCAAAACCCAGCACATGCCAGCTACTAGGAAGAAAATTAACTCTATTCCAGCTGAAACCAGGACAGTTTTGTTCAGTAATATATTTTTTTCTAAAAGAAATAAAAAATAAAGGTCAGATGTGCCACTATGTTTTGGGGATGCCCTGTACCTTTGCACTGAGTGTTGGTATGGCTTGAATTGGTGTAGAAGCCAGTCAATACTCTCTATTTGATTAGAAAGGTCTTTTTATATTCTGGTCCTGGACACAGGGGCTGTAATGCCACATTTTACTGGTGGGTAAGAATGCAGAGTAAAGCATCAGCATATGCACTAAAAATTTAAAAATAAACATCTTACCTCTTCTGCACCTTCACATCACTATACTCTGTGAGCCTTCAGAATATATGTCCTTCAAGACAGTGGCTTACCAGGTCAGTATACAATAAATTTGTTTTACTGTCAAGGTCTGGATTAGTGCTGTAGTAGATGTCCCGGGATCTTACTTTTTTGTTAGTATTTCAACTCATAGGAAACTAGAAATTGTTAGGGAGTGTCCACATGCAACAAATCTCCACTGACCTCATTCAGCTTGTCCCCAGAACACCTTGTCCACAAATGTTGTTACTCCATAGTATTATGAGCAATAATAGGCACTTCTGTGTTTCTTTCTTCTCATGGGATACATCTACAGCGTAAGCATTGTTGGAGGTGCAGGTAAAGTTTGTTTAAACTTTTTTATAATTATCCAGTTTTCTAATGAACAGGGATTCATCATAAATAAATGGAAAAATTCAGGTGTTATTCATACCTGACCTTAAGTGCAATTATCAGTTCATTCAGAGAGCAATGTTATGTTATGGGGTTTTTTAATGCAATGTCAAATGTACTATGTGTATTACATCTAGACGGGTGCTTCTTACATGAATGTTAGACGTTTTTCTTTGATTTTATTTTCTTGCTAATATTTAATTCTGAAAAGCATAATACTGCTGAAGAAGTATCTTTAAACCTTCTCTTGACCTTAAATGATTTGAATAATCAAAATATCTTCAGTATGAGATAGTCATAGCTATAGAAGGAAACTTCATCAAAGTATATTGCTATATATCTTATATAAACAGTTGTGCTTATACTTAAGGCAATAGACACAAGAAAGCTCAGGCAGTCTAGGTCCAATTCCATGGCCTTGCACCAGACTGCATGGTCGTGGGCAAATCATTTAATCTTCTAGTGCCTACATTTCTTCATTTAACAGTTGGAGATAAGTGCTGCCTTTCTCCTATTTATCTTGTTTACTTAGGTTATTATTATCCTATGAAGCATGAACTGTCTGTTGGTATGTTTTACAGTGTTGATCACATTTGGCCACAAATCTCAAGGGGAGATTACAGCATTAAAGGGAATTTTCATTAGAACTGTTATCAAAATATGCCTGTTACAGTTACACTTTGCCTGTGTCCCACAGTATTTTCACTCCTTTGCAGACTGTAGTGGGTCAGAAGTTTCAAGTAACATAGATGCAGCTATGTGTACCACCTACATATATGTTAGTATTCAGTTGTAATAGCAAATCATCTGTCCATCCCTATGTAGGTTTAGGCAGTTGTCCACATTCTCTTCTACCAAATTTGCACAGGCTAACGGTAGGATTCTGCATGTAGTTTGGTATTCCCAAATGAAAATTTAGTCTGAAATCCCAAGTGTATGATACCTGGCCTCTAAGGTAATGCATACTTTGGTCTGCATGTTAAAGGATTGTGTCCATTCAAGGCATGAAGGAACGTATGTTTTAAGAGTTATGTCATGACTGATAACCAGGAACATTGTCACAAAACCAAAAACACTGTTGTTCCTATTCAAATTGAATTAATTTAAAAATTCATTGGTAGAGACAGTATTTTTCTTTACATGTTTGTATTTGCTCAATTAAAAAAAACCCCACCTTAATCAATAATGAAATGAAATCTTTCCTGAAATACTGAGAAGCTAAAATCCCTTCTTTTCTTAGCTCAAACTAATCTACTTTTCTCTGTCAAGCATGTCAGTAATCATGTGTTGCTCTTGCTTCTTGCCAGATATTATGATAATATGTAGTCTAACTCTCAAACATTTTGAGAATGAACACCTGTAAAGACACCACATATCCTCTCTTACCACCATCTCATTACAGGTTTACTTTTTTTGGTGGTGCAGTTGCATAATTTTGTTTTGATTTCTGAAGAATTTGGTCAGGCACAAAAAAATCAGGCCTTGTTCTTTCTCGTTTGGACTTTACTAGCAAACAAAACAAAATAAATGCCAAATGAATACTGAAATCTGCATCTTCATCCAGTTTTAGATAAACCCAAATTAATTTCCTCTCATCCAACTGCAGTTCAGTTGAAGAAAGGAGGTCAGCTTGATTTTTCACAACTTATCTTGAAGTTGGGAACAGTTTGTTCCTAGAACAATTTGCATGGCCAGACAAGCAATTCCAACAGAAAATTTGTGGTGTTGCCAGTGAGTTGGGGACTTACTTGGGTTCAGGCTGAAGCACTCAGCACTCATTTAGGATCAAATTCATTCCATTACCATTTATTTCTCTAAATTTTAACTGAAAAAGCAAAATGACAAATTCTTGAAATGGGAGCATAATGTTACAGCCTGCTGTAGGATCTTAAGTCTTACCTGTGTTTGCTTCTCTTACTGGTTTTGGGAACCAAGCTCAGTGTAGCTATATTCCTATAAATGCTTGATGCTGACCAGGCAGAACTACCACAAGTCGCATTTCGTAGCATTTCAGTTTATTCTGGTTTTGGACAAAGCACAAACCTGCCAAGGCTGAGAAGGGAAAGGAGACTCTACATGTCTCTATAACCATATTGGGTATGGTGCACTGGGTTAGGTCTGTCGGCCTCTGTGGTCTGGGGAGGACTTCATATGTGGCACAGCTATCTGCTATGTTTGTGCCTGTTGGTAAACTGCACTGGGGCAAACTGATTCAGAAAGCCCTAAGGCACCTTTATGCTGGCTAGCACCACGCTGCATCATCCCTTCTCCACAGCAAAGCTAGCCCCAAAAGGCCATTGCAATGCACAGAAATCACTAGGGCACATTATATATGTGCGAAATGTATCTAATAGTGCATTAGATATACAAGGCCCCTCTACACTGTAATAGCTTTATTGCACTTGGAGATAATTTTACACTGGGCTGATCCTTTTTAGTGAAGTTTGTCTAAAGCAAGGTAGAGTCTAACCATTAGTTTCCTATACTGGGCAAGAGCTTTATATGCCTCATATTTAACTGTTCACTCAGTTGTGCAGATCTGATGCTGGTGAAGCGCTGCTGTGGTCAGCAGAGTGATGGTGTAAGCCAGGCAATCTGGGAGCCTTTGCAAAACTTCTGCCAATAAATACTGACAATTACTTTCCTAATGGATTCTAATTGAAATAGAAAATGGAATGAATTAAATTGAACTTAAAGGCTATTATTTTGTTTGGTTTTCTGGAAGTTTCATATAACCTATTAATTCACTAATTAATTTTTAATTGGCAAAGTTTGCTTTTTGCATAAAACAAAAGCCTCATCTTTAACATAACTTTTCTTTCAAACAAAAGCCAATGTAAGCCTATGCTTTTTCATGACTGCCATGTGTTTTTCTTGAAGCACTGTCCTTATTCAGATTTCAGTGGAAGGTAACCTGTGAAGTCAATCTGCAGGAAATCAACCTTTTTTCTTTTGCTCTTTTTAGGTGTCCCTATTAGCAGTAAAAAAAAAGTGTAGCAAGTCTGGAAAGACCATTAAAGTCACATACATTTTCAATGATCTGGCAATGCAGCTGTCTTGAACACCTGAATTACTAAGATGGGGGAAGATGCAAAGGAGCAATGGCTGAACAGAGGGGCCTTTTTTGTTCTTTGCACCATACTACTGAGCAGGCATGTGTGCTCAAGTGTGGTACATTCAGGAATCCATTTTATATGCCGAATGCTTGAGTGGCTGGACAGATCCATTCTCCATTACAGCTCTGCAGAACATTATTTTTTTGTGTACAATTTACACAGAGTTTTCTTATTTTTCATTGGACTATAAAATCATTATCTGTGACCAGAGGAGTATGTTTAACCTTTTTGGGTAAAAGATTTGTAGGCTTTGTTTGAACTTGCAGCAATGTTGTGGTTTAGCCCCTGTTGGCAACTGAGCACCACACAGCCACTCACTCATCCTCCCTCCTCGCCATGGGGATGAGGAGAGACTTGGAAGGGTGAAAGTCAGAAAACTCGTGGGTTGAGATAAGAACAGTTTAATAATTGAAACGAAATAATAATAACAACAACAATAATAATAACAACAATAATAACAATAATTGTAATTAAAAAAAAAAAGAAAAACAATGAAAGAGAGAAAAAACAAAACCCAGGGAGGGAAAAAATACAAATGCTACAACTGCTCACCACCCACCCACCGACACCCAGCCAGTCCCCGAGCAGCAATCGCTGCCCCTCAGCCAACTCCCCCCAGTTTCTATACTGAGCATGATGCCATATGGTATGGAATAGCCCTTTGGCCAGTTTGGGTTAGCTGTCCTGGCTGTGCCCCCTCCCAGCTTCTTGTGCACCTGGCAGAGCGTGGGAAGCTGAAAGAAAAAGTCCTTGACTAATATAAGCACTACCAAGCAACAACTGAAACATCAGTGTGTTATCAGTATTATTCTCATCCTAAATCCAAAACCCAGCACTATGCCAGCTACTAGGAAGAAAATGAACTCTATCCCAGCTGAAAACCAAGACAAGCAAGGAGGGTTAATACCCAGTTTTTTGGTGCTCTGAAAAATTTCATAGCAAATGGTGGTCAATGCTGGGGATGTGAAGATCCCAGAGAACTGGACTGCTTACATTGTCTTCTTCCAGCTGTACGCTCAGCCTCTGGGATTTGCAAAAGACAGCTGTTATCAGTCATATCTAACTATCACCCTGACATAATGCTGCTAAGTGCTCAAGGAACCCCTGATCTGGGCCCCAAACACAGAGAAAGAAGACAAGGTGAATCAATAAGAATATCGTATGAGGGACAACAGAAAGAACCCACCCAGGCCTGGCAAATAGACAAAATATCATAGGCAAACATATGGATCAGAGGTATGAGGAAGATTTCTCACATTATTCGAAATGGTTCAGATCCAGTTAGCTGTAGGAGAAATACGGTCAAAAAGCAACACATGCAAGACAAGAAGCAACACAGCATATCTTGGTTACAAAAAGATATATGTCTAATTATGAATTTTCCAGGCAACATAATGAATCATTGCTGTTCCACAACACATACAGAAATGCCTATGAGAAGGAGCACGCAGTCACAGCACAAGGCTGTAGCCTGAGCTGTGATCTTCACATCACACCTGAGACAGAAAGGACATCACACTCTGAGAATGGAAGGCCCTGAGGATTTTTACAACCATCGTCACTTATGAATGTTGTATAACAAATGTTAGAAGAAGCCCCAGCTGCTGTGAACTTGACCGAGCATTTTCTTATCCCGTAGGAATTGGCTTTACTCCATAATGTGCCACAGAAAATGGTCAAAAGACTGTTTTCAGTAATATGATGATACAAGTCTATATGTTAGTGAAATGATACTGGCTGTGTTAAGTCTTTAACAGGGTTTCAAAAGGTAATGGTACAAGGTATGACCCAGGACCTAGCAAGAATGTGTTTATCTCAGCAGTGATTATTGGACTGAAGATAGTCACATTTCTGAAAGAATTAGATGATTGAGATAAATGTCCATTGTTGCTGCTCTCTCAGGTGGGAGAATATGTGTAGTCATAACAAGCTGTGGTTTACTCCTCAGGAAAGTAAAAGTTGCCCGTCTGGTCCAACTGTCTCTTTAGAGCTGCCCCAATGCAATGAACAATAACATCTAGGAGCATACTGCAGTAGTTATTATCTATCCCATTAGTCATGGCTGTAGGCAATATGTCCAATGAACCAAACAGGGTTCAAAAGTCCTGCAGGTCAGGACAGGATTGCTGTACTGCCTTGCATTCCCAGCATACATTCTGCTTCTTGAGGGTTTTCTCATGCAAAGGCTCAGCAGCAGCACAGGACTGCTTACAACCCTACCCATGTCCAGCTCAATAGAAACCAGTGGCTTCTTAGAAAGCAGCCTGTTCTGATGCCTTTAATTTATGTAATTCCACAAACAGTTTGTAACAGATTTTAAATCACAACATGATGAGGGGTTTTGGTTTGTTTTGGGTTTTGGTTTTTTTCCAAGCCATATCCAAAGTCCATTGAAATCACTAGAAGAATACCCATGAATTTCAAGTGAGTTTGGATCAGACTTTATGTGCAAAAATAGGAGATGTGGTCAGGCACGTCCATTGGAATTGGTCTGTATTTCTATGCTCAACCAGAGTATGGTCCAAAGTTACCCAGAAGGTTACTTCTATGACTATATTATGGAAGAATGCTTAAAAGACACATATGCCTATACTAAATGGATCACCAGTGTCTAAAGACATCAGATGTTAGTTCTTGTATCTGCTTTCCTGCCATTGAAATGCAGAGTATACTTTCTTTCAGCTTTATACGATCAAAGGCTGCTGCAGCCCACAGGTCCTGTTTAAACTTGAAACCATTCTTTGCTGCCCTTTTGTATAAATAGTCAGTTTTTGCAAGTGAGTTTAGCATTTTGCTTTCAAACTTCTCCCCAGTCAACAGGCAAGAAATCATTCTGTGGACGTGCATTCAGTTTTGTGATGCTGTGTTCATCTCCTGTGCTCAAGTTGCCCTATTTTTTCAGCAACATTATTTCAATTCATATGTCACACAAGATATTTATTCTTCTGATCTTGTACAAGGCACTCCAGAAGACAAAGCAAAGTGTAGTTAAGTCAGTTGTGTAGAACTACATTAACAACTTTAATGCAAAAGGAGGCACAAAATGTGCAATAAATCACCTGATTAAAGCCTGAAAACCTCTTTTTGTTTATACATTTATTGATTTTTTTCTCTAATCTTGTCTAGCTCCTTCAATCATCAGTCTCTTGCCTGCCCTCTATGATCCAAAATCAAAGTAATAGACTTCAGCTAAACAATAGTTGCAATTTATAGAGTGACAAGGGATGCCTTTATCCACCAGAGAGACTCCTTCCAACTCCACGAAAGGACAAACTGTTCAGATGTTTTTCAGTCTTTATGAAAAAAATCACAAAGCAGAAAGAAAACATTTCACTATAAACAGTCGCTGAAACAGCCAGAGGATAAAGCAGTGATTGTTCTGTGTCGATTTTTGTTGGTTTTGCTAATGTAATTAACTGCAGGGCAGAGTGGGTGGCATGTAAGCCAAAAGGTTAGGACACTCTCATGGCCCATAGTAGACACATTCTCCTGATCTCTCCTAGTCATGCTGCAGCCTTGTCTACCTTCATTTTATAATGTAGCAAAGCAGCCTATGGATAAACTTTTCTGTTTTAGACGGACCTGGTTAATGATAGGTGAGGTGGTTGCTGATTTACAGTGAGAAATGTTGATGACTGGCTAAGTGTGATCATTAGTACTGCATGTCAGAACTGAAATGTGTCTTCATGGCTGACTTGGCATCAAAGGTTATTGCAGTCTTGAGTACTTTCTGCTGGTGCACTTCTTCCTCCTACCCAGTCACAGTGCATGATATTTTAGATAATTAGACACACTAACATTCTCATGTTTCCCCTTATTCCTCCTCTTCCTACAAGCAAATGTTCATGTATAAAATGTCAACCGTTCCATGTTTGACTTTTAATACTAATTTCTTTGTTTCTTGTTTGTTGGTTTGGGTTTTTTTTTTTCAGTAGAGCTGATGCAAAAATGAAATGAAAACATAGCCTGTGTTTTCTTCCTTAACTTCCTAGCTTTCACATGTTTTGATGACAAGCTGAAAAATGTGGGTGGGCAAAGAAAAATTTCACTAAAATATTTCTCCCATAAATGCTTTACTAAAACTTTAAAAACAGCATTAAACAAAAATTACTCCCAACAGTGCTCCAGGGTTATTTGAATATCCTGCTGATTATAATTCCTTAGTACCTATTGTTTTCATCAGTACAGCATCCTGGAGAAATTAAATAGATATTGTCATGTATCTCATTCTATTATTTCCTTCATTTTATTTCACAGGTCATTTGCAATCTCTTGAATGTGGAAGCTAAAAATCTTTATTATGTAAGCAATAGCATAGAAATAAGGTATCAAAATGGATCAGGATTTTGAAAGGCAACACCTTCCTTCTGATTGCTTTGGAAACTGCTACAAAGGGTTCTTCCTAAGTAATGCTGGGATACTTACGATGACAGTTTTTGGAAATAGCTCTTAGGATCCTCGTCTTTCAATTCCCACCATGTACAATGTACTGCCAGCAGAGAACTATAAAATGATTTCTGCCCCAAAGAGCTGATTTAATTGGTGATAACCAATGGTATCAGAGTACTATCAACCTAAGTGCTTTCAACTTTTTTGGGCCTTTTAGTAGGAATCACAGCCAGGAAAGAATAGGAAAGAAACAATAACAATCTTACTATTATTTTAAAGTTTTAAGGTGCAGCCAAAGGTTTTGGAGATGGAGATAGATAGCCAATAGACTGGCTTGTGGTCTTCAGCTATTGCTTCAGGAAAGAAATCATTTAGTATCTGCTTTTCTGAGCTAGCTGCATTTTGAAGTGGCCACTATCCTTGTATTTATGCGTCTGTCTGTGTAGTCAGCATGAAAATGGTGGTTGATTTTAGCAGGATTTGTGGTGTGGCTTTTTCCCCAATAAAAGTGGAGAAGTGATTCAAAGTTTACACCACTGTTAGTCCATTGATTTAAGTGGATTCCTGGAGGTACCAAAATGAATTAACAGACAGCAACTGATTCTCATATCAGAATGAGTAGAGCAGAGCATGTAGTCCACTTTTACTAGAATAAGCAATTCTATATGTTGTCATTAAGGCATACTGTTACTTATTAAAACATTCTGTAGAGAAAGAGAATAAATGATATATTGTAAATTGATATAACTAGCAGAACAGTCAACATGAAGAAACCATAATTAAATAACCATCTTAAAAAAATACACAGGATGTGGGAAATAGGATGATCCAGGTTAAACAATATATGAACATAATTTCACAGAATGTTACATGTGCAAAATCAAACTATGCAAAGTATATTTATATTACTTAATAAGAAGAGAGGAAAATGTGAGTTGAAAACTGAAAGAATAAAACCAACTGTGGTGTCTTATAAGTTTGAAGAAAAGCTACAAAAAGCCACCAACCCAACAAAATGTCAGAGTATGTTATTGAGCGGGACTGAAAGGAACAGAGGTTCCTTTCAGCAAGAGATTTTCACCCCCTTTACATGTTCAAAATTCAGTCCAGATCGGCAGCCCACAGAATCATCATTCTTGCCTCAACATTGAGGGCTCTACACTGTTATTCCATACAGAATTTCATGGCACAAAAATCGCATGAGAAACAAAAATCTGTTGACAGTCTTCATGGAGAAGTCCAGGAGTTACCTGAACAGAAAGAAGGTGGCTGAGATCTGGGTTCATACATGCATTTAGGAGCCTAAAGGTGATTGATTTCAATAGGGCTCTAATTCATAAATGTATTTAGGTATCTCTATCCTAAATGTTTCTGTGAATTTAGGTCAAAACTACATTCTAGTCAGGAACCCTGTGTATAGAAAAATATAGTCCAAGATATCAAAAAGTTCCAGTTTGGTTCTATATGCAGGAGCAGGTGTTAATTTATGGTTGTGCAGTTACTGTACCTCTAACCAGACTGACTTGATGGTAGGTGATACTTTGTTCTCCAGACCTTTGGGCTGTTGGGCACAGTATGTTTCTTGATTGGCCAGAGTTTATGTGTATTTATATACTGAGATTAGAGACCCAGCAGCCAGTTCTTTCCATACTTTCACATTTACCACTCTGCTACCGAAACCCCAAAGTAGGACACTGATTTCAGAGGTCTCTGGATACCCTTTTCCAAAGAGTACTATAAAATATAAATCTGAATTTGATACTGGTTAATACAGCAGTCAGAAACATGAACAGCCAAGAACCTCTTTGCCAGACTGGTCAGTCCCCTTCTCATGCTTCCAATGGTATCAAATCTGTGTGCAGACTGTGAAGCAGTAGAAGGGGACCGACACCTGCACTATGGTAGGCAGAATATGTGAGAGTGCTGCACAGCAATCTCATGAAACTCTGCTTGCCTGTGTCCCTGGCTCTCCTCTCCCTCACACTGCTTCAGGGTTACTGCAATCTGCACTGTTCTCATACAATTTCCAGATTTAACACGATAATTGTCTCATGTCCCCATACCAACCTCCGTGGAGGATAAAAACTCCACAGTCTCCACCTCCTCACATCCGCTGGGCAGTTCCATTTCAGAGATGACTACCCAGGAGCTGTTAGTGATTATAAGAACCATCCATGTTATGCCTGCTGTCAGGTTCCCTCCTGGGCCAGAGTATTGAAAAGACATATTGTACACACAGCAAGAAATTGCAGTTAGCCTAGGCTATAGTTAGACCATAGTTTTGAGAGAGAATATTAAGAACTCAGGGCACTGAAAAAACAAAGGTCTTTTTCCGCCCCAGGAGGTAGAAAAGTGCCAGAAGGTGGATATGAAGCTTTTGTAAGCTTTGAGTTTGTGGATTCTGCTGTCTGACCCAAGGTTCTAGCTCTATAGTATGTAATTTAAAGTCTCCTCTAGGTGCTTATAATTTAATTGTAAGGTGTCTCACAAACATCTTAGCAGGTGCAAAGAGGACGTGAAGTGATCCTTTTTTCCTCTCTCCTCAGCTGGAACATGAAGAAGGCACTTTATGATCCAATTAGTGCCTCCAGGAGCTCTCTAATTGCATTATA
>VZTL01029109.1:0-12308 GCA_013400535.1 Scopus umbretta
CTCTTCTCCAGACTAAACAACCATCTGCTTTTCTTCCTTTTCTCCCCCACTTCCCAAGGTCACCTTCATCTGCAGTGTGTAGTGGGGATTTCCATTTTATTTCATTAGAAGTATTTTTGAAGGGCACCAGGAAAGTAAGTTAGATGCTGCCAAAGCTTTGTTGCCTCTGTCTTATTTTGCCGTGTCTCCATAATAATTAATGTTGACGTTGCTTGAAGGCTGCTGGGTTCCTGGCAGCTCTGCTTTCTTACTCCCCAGAGGCTTGGTTAACCATGGGATATATGCCCTCTGAGATGCAGACACTGAAAAAAATAAGTTGCAGGTACCTGCATCTTTTCTGAACAGAGACAATGTACGCCCATTAATTAAATCCTTTAATAGGTTAAAAGCTCTTTGTAGGAGGCTTCCTCTGTTAGCTTTGAAGCATTTTTGAGGAATTCTGCGAAACAGTACCTTCCGAATGCCGTGAGCTTTGCATGCGGTGGTGCTAGGGGGTTGCAGGCTGTACACCTGTTCTGGGCCCTCCTGGGTGTCTGGGCTCATGCTGTGGCAAATTTTTCTAAGCCTAGTGAGTAACCAAACCACAGTGAAAAATGGCTAGTGAACCACAGAAAAAGCTTTGTTCGTTTATTTGACAATTAGAATGGTTTCAATTATGGGACTGCTTTGCAGTAGCATGTGTTTGATGGATTAGGGAAAGACGAGCAATAGAAAACCTGTCTTGCTGCTTTCTCTCTCGAGTCTTTTCTGAAGGGAGGAAGAAGTGCGTGCTATTTAGGTTTGCAACAGCTTCCTCCTGAGTGGGGAAATGCCAGTTAAGAAGGCCTACGTGGTTTTAAATACAAAAAAAATAATCAGAGCAAATATGCACAGCCACTATAAGAACTTAGGATTTGAATTCAGAGTTGCGAGTGATACTCGCTTATACGTGTTTTTCCACTTTTAATACACTTCTGAAAACTGGAATTTTCAAGGGTGCTGTGGGAGTTTATGCCTGCTCAAGGTAATTGTCTGCTGCGATTGACTGTAAGGACATAATTTGTATTAGTTCTGGGTTTGGGTTTTGCTGAACAGGTATTCTTCTAACATACATACCAAGAAAGAACACGGGTAAATGGCTGCATATTGCAATGCTTTCACCTTGTCCCACATATTCAGTCTATTTAAAACCAGAAATGTTCTTAGAAATCTGTATATCTGTACAGTACATAACTGTTCTTTTTCTGAAGTTAGTATCTCTATCTGAGGTCGAGAGGAAATTGGTGTTTTCCTGCATTGTTGGATGTCATACTTTAGTGTGTTAAACAAATATTTTCCTTCACACTGAATTAAAATACACATTCATCCATAACTACAGTATCTGGAGAATATCCTGATTGAGGAAGCATCCTGGTTTGTTATCCCTTCCACAGTTTGAGTCGTGTTAGCTGGATTGTTCCTCTTGGGTGAGAACCACAAGACAATTTAGTAGGAAAGTAGTAAGTTTGATGGTTAGACTATATAGATTTTCCATGCCATGGCAGTGACACAGTGTGCTCTGCTGACCTGTTACCTTCTTTACTACAATTCACGGTTAATGATTTTTTCCAGTTGACTGTCTCTTGAACTCTTCCTGCATGGAGAATTATCATAGGTTTGGAAACCAACACAATGATTTTTAACTTTTGATCTATCCAGACTTGTTAAACTTCTACTTGAATGTATTCCAAGGAGCACAGCATGTGTGGCAGACAAAATGACTAACAGACTCGTTACTGATCAACATAATCTCAAAAAAAAAATGTAATATTAACAGTTTCCTCCCTCCTTCTTACCCAGCCGTTCGAAGCTAACGCGATGTTGCCGAAAGCCTCACTCATGTCTTGCTAGACTACCAACGCTGGCTGCCATGAAGGACAGTTATAGCTAGTGGTAGTAAAGTATCTGATAATACGGTTGCCTCTCCTTTGAAAACTGAATTAATGTTAACAAGCAAATCTCCTAGGATACAATGCAGTCATGTAGTTAATGACTTGGGATGGAGGGAAGGCACGTGTTTCAAGTTAGTCTTGATTTTTGATTTTAAGGTGACGGCGCCAGTGAGTGTTCATTCTACAACGGAAAGCAATAATATGCATAGGTATCTATTACAGCATTAAAATAGCAATTAATGTGGATTTTAGATGATGATGTCTCACTCGCAGTGTGTCCGCATAGGAAAATTGACTACCACATTTGTACAGAAGCGGTGTAATTTGATTGGAAGAAGTTAACCCATTTCCAGGGTAAGATGACTGTACTTTGATATGATCCATTATTTTATCTGTATGCACGTGTCTTTCCTTGGTTTGCTTTCCCTGGGAGACAGAAGCTATGAAAGGTGATTGGAAGGAACAAGAATGATGAGAGAATTGCTTTTTAAAAAGCATTGCTTTTGAAAAACAAACAAACAAAACGTCAGCAGTCAAAACACACACAAAAACCCCATCCTTCCAAACTCATTGCCTAACTCTAAGAACACTACAGGCTTGCATTCAGGCGGAGTTTTCAAACGCGAAGGGTCTAACAGCCTTGTGACAGCATGACTGTTCCTGAAGGTTAGCCTTCAAATGCGCAGTTAGCGTCAGCCGTTGGGAGAGTGTGCACTAATGCACTATGGGCTGCCTCGCTCCTTTTATCTTGAAAGGGGCTGCTTTTAATGTTGAAAGTATGGAGCCAATTATTTCAGGGTTGCATGGCAGTTGTTGGTTTTCTTTTTTTTTTCTTTTTTTTCTTCTTTTTTTTTTTTCCCTCTGTACTGTTCCATGAGAGGCTTGGGCCGTGTTTCTCCCATCCTTTTCTTTCAAGCAATTCTACCTTGTTTCAAACACTTACTTGTGGTGTTGCTATTGAAGATGAAAACATCTTTAAGAAAAAATGTTGCTTGGTGAAATAAGCAGTACTTTAAAAGCTTGGTATTCTATTAAAAAAAAAAAGCCTTTTATGATAATGGGGGGGAAGGATTGATTAGTGATGTGCACGGACAGATATGGTCAGACTGTGACAACATCTTGAAAACTTAGTCTGAATGTAAAGCACAATGGTAATGTGTTTAACCAGTAGTGCCAACCACAGGAGAAATGTTTAGTATAAAGATATGTTCTTCTTTTTGTAAACTATTCTGTATTTAACAAACAAGTGAGATCTACCAAGGTATCTCCACTTGACATGGAAAAATTGCTTGAGCTTTTTTTCTTTTCACAGGTTGATGTTGCTTTTTAATTTTACATTTTGTGTGCTTCAAAATTTATCAAACCTTGTATAATGCATACTTTCATACGTTGCCGGTTGGAAATTGTTGGATGGGGCCTTGTGAAATAGAAATCCTCAAGAACGGCTGTTAAAAATGTTAAATTATATTCATAACACTAGCATTATTCTGTGTCACTTGTGTTAGAAAGCTGCTTTGCGGACGGTTGAAACTTTAATAGCAAGCATCCCTCCAGGGTTTAGGATTTTCCAGACAAGATGGCTGAGCTGATAGAACCGCTTTCACCATAGCCTTGCCGCAGACACCCTGGTGCTGGCTTAACAAATGCTGACCGTAATTCATTGCTGCCTCCTCAGCTTTTTTCAATAGGCTTCTTAGCTGGTGCATTTTACAAATATTTTGGTTTGGGTGGTAATTAAAGCTACTAAAAGGGAGAAGGCCTAGAACAGGGGTATTGGGCAAAAGGATACGGTTAGCTGGATGGGACTGTGTGTGCAGTGGCGGTACCTGGTCTGTGTTGACAGGGAAGATCAATAGTTCCAGGGTTTGTAGAGTTTCTGCAGGGGAGAGGAGGGCCAAGAAGAGGGGAGGTGCGGGAACTGGGAGGAATAGTAGTTCTTCACATGGCCTGCTTTTGATGTTTAACTTCATAAGGAGCTTTGGACAGTCAATTAGCAGGATTAATGGGTTATTTGTATGTTTGAATGTGGATATTTGTATGCTGTCTTTTGTAAAGATAGGCTTTTCCAAAGAGCGTGGAATTTGCAAATGGTGTTTCTTTGTTTCTGCTCCCTCATCTCCTGCTTTTTTTTTTTAAAACGCTTTAGTATTTCTCTAGCATCAACTTTAGATCACAGTCTCCCCACTTCACAGAAGTTTGAAGTTTTGCAGTGTTGCTCTCCTCTTCATCGCTCTGAAGGGAGGCCAATTCAGGAAACTGAAGCAGCTCAGAGTGATTAGAGTTTACACGAAGTCCAAATCGGTTGCTTATTGGTTTTCTCTCGTAGTGTTTTGTGTGACTTGTATACAGAAGGGTTACGAGTGGATTTAGACTCCTTGACTCCTTCAAATATTCGGATCCCTCAAGATGCATATTTGCTTCTTGGGAATGCTGCAAGCTCTGCAGCTCTTATGTTGCTAATGCTTCAGCCTGAATTTGAACCAGTAAGTTAGAAGTGAAGAATTGCATATCTTACCTATTCAAAGTCCCTTTCTGGCTTTGGAGACGTGAATGTGTAGTGGTTGCCTGCTGCTTACAGCTTGGTATTCTCAGGCATTGAGCTGTTGATGGTATTTTTACATGGTATGAAGTAAGCAATGTAAAAATTCTTACGTGTCTGAGTTGAATGTCAGGTGTTTGGGCCTCTTGTGTGTGTTTGTGTATGAAAGATGCATGAAACATTTTAAAGAGATGGTAGTGCTGTTGTGAAAAATACCACTATAGAAAAAATTCCAGTAAGTGATTCCATGTTTTAGTGCATCATTTTCCGTATTTTCCCTCTTACTTTTATCGTTAGTACCATTTGCGTGAAAACATCTGTGTTTGTCTTAATTTCCTGCTTTTGTTTTATTCCCACCTGAAAACAGCACTTTTTGTCCTGCTAGCTTGGTAGCAGCTAATTACAGCAGTGTATAGACCTGGGGAATCCTAGTTGCCTTCGCATGTGTATAGGAATGGGCTGAATCCCAGGCTGCGATTTCACAAGTGAGGCCTAAGCCATAGAAACATGCAAATAAATTGAGAAATATTCAGTTACCTTATGGACAATACCTGCAAGGGTGGACCAAAAATAAATGATACATCTTGGCAGTGTTACTGTGACTAGTTTAATAGGGGAACTAATATGAGAGCTAGAGTTACTTACAAAATGATACAGGAGATGCTCAAAACATGACCTGTGCTTATAATGTATGTGGCACAGTAAAGTGGTTTTTAACTGAGAAAGTACTGTTTGTAGTCTGTCTTTCGTGTGTCACAGGGTTTCTTTTCCAGAGTTGTGTAATGTCTCAAATCCCCGTTACTGCAAGGTGTCTGCCTGAGTTGTGTCAGCTGGTTGGATAATTGAATGTATTTGTCATAAGAAAGGAGCTTGCATCTTGAGTCCACGGCTTTTTGTCTCTTGGAATTTTCCTAAGCCTGCAAGATACCGGCTTTGTGCTTGGTAGAACAGGATGCTGCCGGCTCCAAAACTGGACAAACAGATAGGGAAGAGTTAAGCAAAACAGAAAGGCTGTTGTGAGGTAGTAATGTTGCTGTTGAATAACTTGAAGTGATGAATTGTTTGAAGTAGCAGATGCCTTTAAGAGCCGAGATGGCTGTCACTGTTGTGTTTTGCTCCTAATTGATGGAGAACTGCACATAAAGCTGAAAGCATTCTTAGGTTATTGAATATTTCATATGGAAAACGCAGGGATTCTGCATTTAGAGAGGCTGCAAAGATACCAACCACAAAGAACCCTTTTCTAACACATAGCTTTAGAAAGTACTTCTCTTTCGTGCCTGTTGGACCAGGCTGAATCGAATGCATCATGACTCTGACTGGACCAAGTCAGCACTCTTAGAAGGCATGTAAGTAACCTCATGAAGTTCAACAAGGCCAAGTAAAGTACAAGGTCATGCACCTCGGTTGGGGCAATCCCCAATATCAGTGCAGACTGGGTGATGGCTTGATTGAGAGCAGCCCTGCAGAGAAGGACTTGGGGCTACTGGTGGATGGAAGAAATTGGATATGATCTGGCAGTGTGCACTTACAGCCCAGAAAGCCAATCATCACCTGCTGGCCCACTTTATGCAGCCCAGGATAAGAGGTGATTCTCCCCCTCTACTGTGCTCTCGTGAGACCCTACCTGGAGTACTGTATCCAACTCTGGAGTCCACCCTACAAGACAGACATTCACCTGTTGGAGCGAGTCCAGAGAAGGGCCATGAAAATGGTCGGAGGGCTGGAACATCTCACCTATGAAGAAAGGCTGGGAGAGTTGGGGTGGTTCAGCCTGGAGAAAACGAGGTTCCGAGGTGATGTTATTGTGGCCTTTCAGCATGTAAAGATGGAGGAAGACTTTTTACCAGGGCCTGTAGTGACAGGACAAGGGGCAACAGTTTTATACTGAAGGAGAGTAGATTTGGTTTGGATATAAGGAAGAAATTTTTTATGATGACGGTGATGAGACACTGGAAGAGGTTGCCCAGAGAAGCTGTGGATGCCTCATCGTTGAAAGTGTTCAGATTCAGGCTTTGAGTGACCTGATCTAGTGAAAGACATCTTTGCCAGTGGTGAGAGGTTGGACTAGATGATCTTTGAAGGTCCATTCCAACCCAGACCATTCTGTGATTTGTGTCTCCCCCAAACTTTAGTTTTGCTTATCCCGTAATGGACGCTTTTCCATTTTGCTGAAACAGGTAGGAAGGAGGTGTAATCTGTAATGGGTCTTCCCAGTGCTCCTGCAGAATCTATTTAGTGAGTCTTCAAGCACTGAATCTTACTGTATTGAGCTTTGTTTTTTATTATTTCTTGTAGTGTAAAAGCTTGGTGGTAGCCCTCATCAGTGAAGTCTGTTCTTATCCTCCCCCTGAAAGCGACCTGCTGGAGCAGGAGAATACTAGTTCCTTGTGTCTTGGCTCAGCATAGCTCAGATTCCCTGTCATCTTCATGTCTTCCTATTTTCTATAGCTACTGCTTAGAGACAAAAGAAGCTTGTTAAAGGGTCATTTATTTTTAAAGGTGGGAAATAAAATGTTTTGGACATGGTAGTCTAAGGAATGTGGAGGTCTAAAGTAGGCATGTGTGAAATCTTTTTTTTTTTCCTTTTCTTGCTTTCTTGGCTGAAATTCAGTTTTCTGTCTTAGCAACTCAGGGTTACTCTGAATTAAACCAGGTTTTATATGAGTTAAGATCATCACTTTATCCTGGATGCCTTCACTCCTTTTGGACGCCAGAGCACTCAGACCAGAAAATTTGCCTGCATCAAGCAGAGGTGTGTTTCTCTTTCCCTGAAAAATACTACCTGTCTACGTTGCCCAGACAATAAATTTTGTAATACCAGACCAATGAGATTTTCTTTGACATGTTGCTATGATCTTGTATTTTTGAGGAGTTGGCAGGAGCAGCATATTACAACATGGTACTTAAATAGCCAGGGTACCATCTCTTTATCTTCATTCACTCATCACCTAGACCCTGCCAGGAAGAATTGCAGGGGTCTTTGTCTTGTGTGCTCAGCTACTGCCCTTTCTGGGAATTTCTACCCTTTCTGATTCTAGAGGAAGAAAACGTCTGACAGGAGGCCCAAAAAACAAAGCAGAGGGATGATTTGACAGGCCATGAAGTTAGTCTTGTAAAGAGAAAACTTACTTTATCTCCTGGTTCTTTTGCGGGCCTTCTCTCCTAAATTGACTAGGCTCTCTCCATGTTCTGTGAAATGGGATAATAACTCAGCCCATTCTGCAAAGGAGCTTTGGAGATCAACCATTTAAGACTTAGAGTGATTACTCCAAAGCTTGGTTGTAGAAGAGGTTTTGTAAGGGCTGGGGTGGACAGGGAAAGGAAAGAGATGGGAATTGGAGGATTCTCAGAAGGATTTGTCATATGATGTCAACATGGCCTTTCTAAGCTGGCCTTTTTACTACAGGTTTGATGGGATTGGGCAGTATACAGAGAAACCCTTTACAGAAGTTGCAAGTATTCGATGTCTGCGGGAATTGTTAACTTGTGCAGTACCTGTAGTTGTTTGCTGAACTTGGCCCTGAGCCCCAGCACTGTGTTAAACACTGATCCTGTTTTGCAGATAGAAATCTTCCAGTGAGAAGGAAAAATGAGAATGTGTCCCCACCAAATAGACTTGCAGCATTCCAGTTTTCAAACTTATACATGGCAGTGAAATCAACACACTGAACATCCATCTCAAGCTCTTTTTCATCACTGAGCTGTGTAAATGGGTCTCTGCGTCTTTCTGAAGAATTTGTTTATAGCATAATATTTCGCTGCAGTAAACCGAATGCAAAATGTAATGCAACTGAATAATAGATGAAAGCTGGTGTTTCTATGTCTAGAGCCACAGGTTGGTTGGTTTGGTTGGGAGGGAGAAAGCTGTTCTTACATTCTTTCAGGGGAGCAAATTCTTAAGCTAACTCGGCGTGTACCCACTTTTAGTTAGAGTTCTCCATGCAGTAAATCACTAGTTTTTACTTCACTCTGATTTATGCTCATGTAATACTACTGATTTTGTAGATGATCGCTAAAAATGAAAGTCGTGTGGCACACAAAGTTAAGGCTGGAAGTCCTAGCACACAGTATAGCCTCACTCTAAAGAATGTGCTTACCGGTAAAACCAGGTTAAGTTTACAGTTGCAGTTCTGCTTGCTACTACTGCCTTGATTCCCCCCACCCCGTGGTGTGTTTAAATTTTGTCTCTAATACCTTTTCAGGTTCATGATGGAAATGCTGACTTACCTCTTCATGTAGAGCCTCTTGTGTGGCACCACTGTAGTTAAAAGATAGGTATATTGAGGGCTGATTTGCAAGTGGTATTGCTTTACGAACTGCAGTCACTGTTAGGAAGCAATTGAAGTAGGCAGAGGATTCCAGAAAAACAAAGTTCAAAGGAAAAAAATGCAGCAGGGAATTTTGCTGGCTAATAGGGACGGAAGTGTCGTGTTGAAAGTGCAAGATGGTTCTGTGAGTAGTTTTGTTTGCAAATAGTGCAGTGTATCAGTTGCCCTCTGGTAAACGTGTGAAGATTTCATATTCCAGCAATTTCAGAATCTTTGTGGCTATAGCTTATCAGTTAATAATAGAGTAGCCTTTTAAGAGGCATGCAAGTATATATACTAGCCGGCTTCACTTTCTCTCAAAGGAGGCCAACAAGTATTGGTAGAACCTCTTTTTTTCATGTTGTTTTGAAGTTCTCAATTATAAGTGGTTCTCTTAGTTTCTGACACCTTGGTTGCTGTGTTGAATGCAAGCCTCTAATTAAAATGATCACTCACAGTGTGTAGTGGTAGGCATCGGCATGCTGTGACTGTAGACATGGTAGTAGGGAATAAATGGTGTAGTACTCGGTGCGTTTGGAATACCTGATCAGTCAGTCTCTGTGTTTCCAAGGCATATTGGCATAGTCTAACTGTAATAGTAAAGAATTTCGGAGGTGTTATTGATGCAACTGGAATGAGACTCCTCAGTGTTTATAAACTGGTACTGAGAAACGGGTCTGTGCGATGGTGGGGTGGGTGGGTGAGAGTGCCAGTCCAGGCGAAGTGTGGGGTGGCGGGAGCTGTCGAGCATCATCGCTGGAATCGGTTATATACTTTTGCATGTCTGATGAAGACTGCCTCATTGTACTGCTTTATCTTAATCTTCAGTAGATTGCTGTCTGGCTGAAAAAGACATTTTATTTCTCTTTATCAGAAACTGTCTCATTCTCTATTTCACTTGTAGAACTTGGGAATGCAGGTAGAGACAATACAAGCCTAATACCTTTGAAGAGGGAAATAAACCTGTATTACATGAGGGAATGAAGCTTTTCTTGGGTAGTAAAGTGGAATGTAGAGAGAAGTGTTTCAGGGAAGCAGAAAGGCAGCTCTAGAATAGGCTGGTCGGACTGCTGTAAGGAAGATGTCGCCTAAGGGGCGGGCTGGCTGTGGAATAAGTCAGCGCCCTTGCTCGACAGATTTCCTGGGGTCTGCACTTCTTCCTCTGGCACAAGAATGCAGGGCCAGAACGGGCCTGGGGGGACTGCTGAATCTAAAGTTCTGTTGTCACAGGCAACCATCTCTCAAATCCCTTTCATGAACGGATCACACTTCATATTAAAGCTCGTAAGGTCTATAGCCATTTGTTCTTTTGCCAATACTGCCCTTTTGCTTTAATGGCTCTTCTGTCTCCCTGGTGGATAACTTCATGCGGAGCTACAATTCTGTAAAATAGGTATTGTGTGGAGCCAGATAGATGAAGATGCCTTTTCTAATGCTGCAGCTGCTTTATGTCATCCAATGGGTCAGAAACTGAAATGTGCCCAACTTGTGGGAAATGGCCATCAGAAGGTTAGCTTGCCTAGCGGTGTGAATCAGAGCTCTTGGGTTTTACTCCTGTCTGAGATCTCTGGTTCTGAGTGGCAGTTGGTTTTTGGGTTGATGAAAAATCCTGTTGCCTTAACTTCCTTGTTCCATCATACTTCTTTTCTCTCCCGCCTACGCGGCTCTTCTGTCAGAGGTTAGCATCCCTGTAGTGGACATTACAGAAAGGTAAAAATGAGCCCACTATTTCATTGCAATTGACAGTGTAAACTGAAATCAATGACATTTTAAGCGAGCACACTTTGTGAAATTAGCTGCAGCAGCCGTATCACCTGTCCTGACACCCCTGCTGTGGATGTGGGCCATGTGCAGGGAGGACAGGATTAATGGCAGCAGCCCAATCTCATCTCTGAACTCACTGTGGTGTGATTTGCGAGACCTCACAAATCAGAGCCCTGAGTCATCCCCCAAATTACTGGCGCCTTTTTTTTATTATCCCTAATGGCGAAGTGGGGATCAAATTCACTTTCCAGGGGAGTAGCTAAGATTAATAATTGCTGGAGACACCAGGGCAGAACAGAACTGTGAAGAATTAACAGTTTCTTTCACTTTTGAGCTCACTGTATAGGTATTATAGTAAGCTACACTGAATTGGTGTTCCTAATACTGCTTTACAACTTTTACCATTGTCTTCTAGTTAAATTTGCTTGCTAAGGATTATTTTTCCTGACAAAGAATTTGTGACTGGAGGGAAGCAACAATAACTGAGGGAAAAGCAGCTTACGTGGCAGTTCTTTTGTCATTTGGGGGGGGGCGAGGGGGTTGCTTGATGTCCTGCTTCAATATTCCTCTTTTCATCTATTGCTCTGATAAACAGGAAAACGCTAAGTACCCCTCAACCCTCCACGCTTAATCTAGAAAATGTACTCGTTTAGAGACATGTTCTTGGAGAGCACTAAAAGGAAAACAGCTGTTCAGGGATCAGATCTGAGAGAAAACTAAGTCTGTTTAAAATCAAGGCTTAATGACAGGGATGTCTGTCTGTGAGTTTGTTTGCAAGCCAGTTGCTTTGTCCATAACTTTGAACAGTAGAGCAGGAACCCCTCCTCCTTAAACCTGTGTTTGTGTAGTGTGTGAATAAAGTTTTCAGTGATAAGTCTTTGTATTATGGTTTGTATGAGCTTGCTTATTACTTTCCAGGTGTAAAACGGGTGGCTTTCATCCTCCACCTGGCTTGTTCAGGTGTTGGGCATCCTGTGATAGAGATTTTTACTAAGAGGTCAAATTCTAGCTGTCTTCAGGGAGCTTGATAGTTTTCGTCATGAAATAACCAGTTGTGAGGACTTTGAGGATAGCTGCAATAAAAAAAGGATGAAAAATTTTTCTCTTTCCAGGTGGTTGCATCTTCACTTTCCTCATTAGCAGAGAGGAATATTTTATGAGGCTTGTTGCCTTTCAATATTTTCTGAATGCTGCTGTTTTTAACATGACTTTATAATAAACTGTTCAACTCAACAGCTCCCCTGTAGGTCATGAGCTGCAAAGGGAGGAAGCTGTGTGTCGGGGAAGATAATGCGTACATTTGACAAGCCAGGCTTTGTGTGATTCATCACAGATGTGTTTGGAAAACCTAAAACATCTGTTACGTTGAAATGTGGAATGCAGGTCAGTCTGCAGACACATCAGCAGGCCGCAGCGGTGCTGCTAGTGGCAGCGTTGCATTGCTGGTGATTGTCTCAGATCTAAGTGGACCTTCAATTCTTATTTCTGTATTTAAATAAAAGCAGTTACAGAATGTGACATTTGAGAAACAAATGGCTAATTCCTTACCTTTCAGCTCTTCTTGCCCTATTAAAACAGGGAAATCTGATCAAACTCAGAATTTCCATTTGTTTATCTATTTGAGTGTTTCTGTTTCCTTGGTTTTTGTGGTATGTTATCTTCTCAGTGACTGCTGGTTGCCCAGGAAAGAAATGGGGCAAGGACTGCAGAGCACAGTGCAAGTAATCTGTGTTCTTAATCCAGAGGCAAAACCCCATTCTCCAAAAGAAGGGGGGGGGGGGGGGG
>VZTL01029109.1:15704-56719 GCA_013400535.1 Scopus umbretta
TTCACATAGAACAGGTAGCGGGGGGTAGGTTCCATAGTATGTGAGTTGTCTTATTTCCTACCAGTATGTGCAGCCTTAATTGCAAATACTGGAAAAGGTTAGCAAATGACCTACATGAAAATTCTGAGTTAAAAGTGGCACAGGGATAAGTTATTGGTGCTTTTTTTCAGGCTATGGACACTAACATTTAGATTTCTCTGTTGTTTGTTGAAACCGTACGATCAAGTGGTAGAATGAAAGAAGAATATGCAATTGAAGGAAAAAGCAGCTTGCTTTGAGGGCAAAAGGAGAGCGGAACTGTTGAGGAACAGTCAGCCGGTACTGTGCTTAGTAAGGATGGATAAGCCTATCCAATGGGCCTGGTTTTGAATTATGAAGGAATTTCAGAGCCTGACTGTCACTGGTGGAGCTGTTCACATAGTTTGAGGTTAATCAGTACAATTGTACTTCTCACACAGGATTGATCTTGGCCAATTTATAAATCTTCTGTCTCTGCTTCTATACGCTATAAAACTTTAAAAGGATGTGCTGAGACTTAATTTGTAAATACTTCATTGACTTTGTCATCAAATGGGAGATGCTGTACAGTGGTGAGTGTTACTGTGTTACTGCAGATAAATGCTTGTTTCAAATGAGAGATTATTTACATCCTATTTTGTGTATTTCTTTCCTTCTTTCTCCCCACGTTGCAGTCCCTGTTCACTGACTTTTCTGCTAGTGATGCCATTACTCTTTGTGTCTCTTGCCACTTCCAGTTCCCATGCATAATTTGCACTCACCCATTATGTTGATTTTTTTTTTTTTTTAATTATTTGTGAAAGAGGGCAAATACACTCTTGGGAGAATTACAAAAGTGATCTGTGCGTTTAGGTAACGTGAAATTATTTTAGTCTCTTCACTGCTTGAGGAGCTTTGGAGTGAAATCTTCAGGTTCCAAACGTGTTCCAGCACTATCAGGAGTGACACAGCTCTCTAAGGACCCGTTCTGTCATAGGCCTGTGTCAGCTCTCTAAACAAAAGCGTGATTTGCAGGAGGTGGAAGCTCGCTCTTCCTCTGGTCTGTAGAGGACTAAGCGGTGTAGCAGTGCTCATTTACCAGAAACAATTAGAAAGTGTAAAGCTGTATCTGATTGCAGGTTTTTTCCCACGATAAAATGAAATCCAGAAAATACAGATGGAGCCTCGGCTGGGTTCCCAGGAAATTCTGTGACTCTTCCTGTATTGGGGGTAAATTGGCAACATAAAAAAACAAGGAGTTTCTTATACTTATCTCCTCTTTTGGTTCCAGCTTGGCCAGCCTGTTTTGCCAGGAGTTTCGGATAAAAAACGAAACCAGCTACCTTACCTTGCTGTTCGCAGAACAAGGAAACAGTATTAGGACAGCCAATCTTCTCCTGAAATTGTAGGTAGAGGTCTTAACAGAGACCAGGGAGAGAAGGCTGTATTGCCATCCAAAAGATGGCTAGAGGAACTGCTAGATAAATGCCTATACTTTTAAAATATGCTAGAGAACTGAGACACCTGCAGGATACTCTCCAGAGAGTATCCCATGATTTTTAATGTGCTTTTTGTAGTGTTAGTAAAAAATATTGTTTGGTTTTTAAAAGCCTCACTTAAGATTTCAGTAATGTTTTAGATTATGCGGTATTCCTGTGCACCCAAGGTGGACATTCATCAGTGCTACTCAACAAGCTGCTGAGACTTATTGCTTAATTAGAGCATATGCAAACCTATTTGTCATAGTTGGCAGAGGCATGTAGACGAAGCTTACAGTGGTAAAAATGCCTAGGCTCAACTCTTCTGAGCTGCACACAGCTGTTGCTCTCTCTCTTCCCCGCTGCATTTTTTCAATACTTCAACTTGTTCAGACCAAGGCAAGAGTTCCAGCTTTTCTCTATCTGGGTATAGGCTGGTAACAAGCTGTAGCCATGGCTGGCTGTCCCCTTCCTACCTTGATGTGGTAGGCTGTGCTGCCGAGGAGGCCAGAGGGATTTGTTGCGTGATTGTGCTAGCCTGTTTGCATGCATTTGTGCTTCTTGTATTAGCAACTTCTTGGTGTGGAGATGTGCGTGATGGAAGGGACTGATATACCTTCAATCTTGTCTCCTGGTCTAACAGCATATGGCAATGTTCTGGGTGGTTCTGTGAAGTTTCAGGAAGCAACTTGGAGACGACAGGCAGAGATACACTGGTCTGTACCCAAGGTGTTGTAGTGTAAAGCTCCCCTTGTGCAAAACTATGCATGTGTAGCCCATTTTCTTGATATGCCCCTTGGCATGCAGGCATTTGAGCAGGTGGTGTAACCAAGACTGTTAAAGCCAGGGGATTGAGTGAAGGAGGGAGGTGCTGGGAACAGTGTTTTTACCACAGGACTTTAGCAATAGGGAGCATTAGCTAAATTGCATTGACTTAATAAAATCTTGATGCATTCCAGAAAGATTGTGAATTCATTAAGGCCACAGCTGGACAATCTGTTCCCCTCTGGTCTGCCATGACTAGTTTATAGCCATTGAAGAGAGTTGTCATTTACCTTTTCTTTTTAATTACTGTAAAGCTACTCCTCCACCCCACCCCCCGCCCCCCAGGCAGAGCTCGTCTCTGGGGAAATTAAACAGCAATTATTATGTTTGCTCACTCTGTTATATCATAACAGATACTTGAAGGTAAGTTGATGTGTTTGTGTGATTGGCTTTCATAGCAGCAGCCTCTGCTGCAGCAGGGCTGTCAAAACCTCTCAAATCCAGAAATGCATACACAGTGTTAATCCTTTGTTTATCTAAGGGAAGACTAAACACAAACATGGGGCACAGCTTGTATTATGTATTTTACATTTGAAAACTACTGATAAGAAGTGAGACACCAGGGCATGCAGCACTTACTGGTGCTCCTGTTAGTTTGTTACGGGTATGGAAGAGTTAGGCCTGCCCTGGTGTTATGTGAAGTGGCTGGGAGAGCTTGATTGAGCGGCAAAAAAATATGGGTGAGAACAGTGGGTGAAAATGGTGGGAGAGGCAAGAGAAAGGTGCCCCATGCCATGGAATGAGTCTCCGAACAAGTGCAGGTGGCCTGTGCAGTGCAAGCAGGAGTGCTGGCTTAGGCAGGCTGTGGGCTGTTGGGCACTGGAAGGCTCTTCTCAGCTCCAGCCTCCAGAGCTAAACTGCAGAGGAGGTCTCACCGCTGCGTACTGCTGCAGCAGTGGCTCCGAACCATTTCTTTCTCTTCAAAAATAATCCCTAGGACAGAGCTAAAAGGAGATGAAGCATGACTTTTTTTTCTGTGTACCTACAACATGGGGTGAAGTGGCCTTGGCAGGCGAAGGCAAGAGATTTGAGGAGTTGTGAGCTCTGGATGGATTTCAAAATTGATGAAAGTTGAACGATGGTTTTTAGTGAAGAACGTATCCCCTCTGTCTTGTGAAACTTCAGTAATGGGAAAGTAGACGTTCTCGAGGAAAGGTGGCATTAAAAGCCTGAGCAATGCTTCTCATTTTGCTTTTTATGTGTTTGATAAATTGCTTGGGACAGTTAATCAGATGTTAACGTAGAAAAATGGAGTTGTGTTTGCAGAAAAGAGAGGTGGTGTTGTATCAAGGGGAGGTGAGGCTGTTGCTATGAACAACTGAGCAGATTGGGAGAGAAATTAATCTTCTCTTCACACTGATGGAAAAAGCCGTTCCTTGATGGGGTTGATCTGGAAGGGCACTAATAGCGTCTTTCTTGGATGTGGCACAGTACAGGAACTGGAGCCGCTCATCTGAGGGGTGGTGTTGGAGTAGACTTGAGGGTCATTTTATTGGGACTTTTCTTCTAACGTACTGGATTTATTGGTAAGTGATAAAAACGGACAACTGTGTCATCAACATCAATATCTGGGGGTATGAGAGATGAGGTGGATTCCAGGGACAGGAGGCAGCCCATTAACAGTCCTGGTGAAGGAAGCAGCAACTGGGACATGGAAACCCTTCCAGCTGGACAGTTGCTTCAGAAATACTGGCTATATTACCATCAAATATCTGGACTGTTACGACTGCTCTGATTCATTAGACTGGGACCTTTGCTGAAGGATGGTTTTGCATGTGCTGTGAAGGACTGCTTCACTGAACACTCATGTTTCTCGTGTGCCTTTGCATTATGGGTCATCCATGTATGTGCAGCCATATAAAATTTTGCTACTTCGTGTTTGAATTGGTGATAAGCTGGGCCATGCATCACTTAAGTTTACCATTTCATTGTGAGGCTTTGCGGTGGTTGTTAATGCCTGTTCTGTCGGTGGTCCCAGAGCTTGATTCAACAGGAGCATGTTATTGGGTGCAGGGAAGAAAAGAGGGTGACAGAAGCAGTTGGATGGTGCTTTTTGCAAAAGGAGACAGTCTCCTCCTAACTTCAGGCCGTCTCTGCACTTCAGGCCGCTAAACTAGATTAGAGAGTGACAAACACAGTCACTATTTCATGCAGCAGGTTCAGCCCTCCATGAACGTGGCTTGCAAGCCTTGAGTTTCTTTTCCACCGTCAGCCAGACACCTCCCTACAGGTAGTAGTTGCTTCAGTGGTCTCACCCCTTCCTTAATTTCTCTCTGAAGTTTGGAAATGAGGTGGGTGTCACTCTTAAGTTGAATGAGTATAATGATGCAACAGAGGATCGAATCATAGAATCGTTAAGGTTGGAAAAGACCTCGATGATTCAGTCTGCTTTATCTTGCGTGATTTTTAGCGCGTACGTTGCTCGCAACACCCAGTTCCTGGCACAAAAAGCTTCAAAGGAGACATACAATATATTTGCAGGTTGTTAGGGCTATTCCCCTGGGTACAGACCTGCTACCCAGAAAATCAGATTCACAGCAGCTGCTCTCAGCCCTCCGCCAGTGAACAAGCACCACAGACTGCCTCAGTTCATCATGCTGTTCGCAATTATAGTACAGAGATGTAGGATATGTGTTGACTGCGAGACCTTGTGGTGAGGTGAGGTGAGATCGCCAGGAACAAAATGATCATTACAGGCCATTCATGTCAGCAGCGTTTATGCTTTTCTGTTTGCTTGCAAGCAAAACCAGCAGCTAATTTGCAAGGCTGCCTTTTGTAAAAGGCCTTTTGATCAATGCTTGCCTGTGTTAATGTTTCAGTAGGCTATTGATTTCTGCAACAGCTTTTGTTCCCTGAATTTATGTGTGATGGGTTTCGGTAGCGCACACTATGCATGTTTGATTAAAGTTCATTTGACTTCACTTGCAGTGAAGCTGGAAGCTGTTTTTACTCCCTGTTTGTAGAACTAAAGCTTTCCTGACTTCTTTCTTTGTGCTCAAGCTTCTGCCACCTGTGCAGTCACCAGCGTATGCTGTCTCTAATCCTTCCAGACTCACTCCACTCCAGCATTTAATCCCTTAGGTAGACAATATAATATTAGATATCCAGGCAGCTAATAAGATCCGGCATGGAATTTTTTCACTGTAGCACATGTCTAACCCGTGTGTAAGTAGACAACATTTAATGTTCTCTGTGTATGCTTGCTCTCTGACTTTTACTTCTCCATCTTTATCAGAAAGTTGAGTCATTTACCGAGTCATGTAGCTGTGCAGGCTGACCATGAATTTGAAGTACAGAATATTCTCCAGTCCTTTAATATGTCTAGATTTCATAGGTGGGGTAAAACTAGTCGCTGAATAAACCTCTATTTCCTCTTTAATCTGCATGCAGTTGTGACTGCCGTGTTGGGAGGGTCTTATGAAGAAAAGCATTACAATCATGAAGTTAGTATTTGTTGTAAACGTACACCATTTCTTTTTTTAAAAGTTGGGTTTATGATGTAGTGCATGTATAAGCTGTTAAACTTCCCTTAGGACCTGATGGGTTTGTGATGTGTAAATAAAGCTTTAATAGGTTCCCATTTCTTATTTTATGATAGGAGGAAAACGTATTGGTTTGCACTCTGCTGTTGCCATATGTCAGAGGACACATTAATTCGCCTGACATAAAGACATGGGATTTACTGACTTGCTCCTTGGTGCTGACACCTCAGATTTGATATAAATGAATTTATAGGTAAAATGTGGATGGTTTCGTTTGCAAGAGACCTTCTACCCCTGCAAAGCATTGCATAAGCTTTTCTGCAGAGCTTCATCTGCCTCCTGGCACAGGTCATATCCTCAGGTTGACAAACAGTTGTGTTGCATGGACTTTGAGCCTGCTTAATGGACTCAAAGTAAAATGGTATTTCTAAAGCAAACATACAGTTGAACATGCAGTAGCAGAGCAGGGTGCTGGGTGTCAGAGCTCTGTGCTCTTCCCAGATCTGACATAGCCTGAACGCTCATCACCAGCCTGCACCGATTTTAGCTTTAGATTCTCTTAAGGAAAGAGTGTGGGGTGGGTTTTTTTGGTGGTTTTTTTGGTGGTTGTGGGGTTCTTTTGTTCGTAGGGCTTTTGTCCTTCAGAATTAACAATTGTAGGTAATGATTAATTACTTAAACCTTCCTGCTCCTAACCAGGTACTGCTCTGAATACGGTTTAGTGTGAATATTGTTCAGGTCTGTGGTGGAGATCAGAAGCATCAATGCCAGTCTATGGCAGCACAGATGAAAAATGCATCTATTCTGTCTATTGCCAGAAATCCAAGTTGCGGTTGTGTTCTTTCTCTGGTGTTTCTATTTTTAAATTAGGCATTGGTAAAATTCTTAAGTGTCTTAAATGTCAGCAGTTAATGTCTGGAACAGCATCCTCCTTTTGTCTTTCAAGTGTTTCAGTGGTACAGATGTTGGTTATGGCTGTAATTGCTTGTTTGAGGCCCTTGGGAGAGCTTGGATCGAGGGTGTGTCTGTATTAGAGTTAACTTGAGTGATCTGCCCTGAGCATAGGCTGTAGGATTTCCCCACAGAGGGAGCAGGCTGAGGTTATGTTATTTGATCACATAAAATGCAGTTCAAAGAAACCCTTTTTGTGGGCAATTCAGGTATGTTTGTTCTGATGTTGATTTTTCAAGGGGCTGGTTAGAACTTCTCCATTTTTCTCTTGCAACTTGAAAGAAACAACACCTTTTACCTTCGAGGCAGACAAGTCGCCAGGAAATGATGGGGTTTCAAAGTAAGAGAAAAGAGATTAAAACCACATGCTGTTCTTTAGTTCGGCATTACATCCGCTAGTTTGAATGGCAGCTGCTCCAGTTTTTGAATGTAAGCCAGATTCATTATGCTGTGAAATTACCACTCATTTCTCTAGGTGTGCTCTTTTAACTGCTTAATTAATTTAGATGTGGGCATATATATTCAAATTAAAACACGATTTACTGTAGCAGGGTTGAATTATGGTTATAGACTTCTCATTGAACATGTTCTTATTCTAACTTTCAGCTTCTTCAAGAGGAATAATTAAAAATATCTGTACGCAGAACGTAGGTTGACAAAATGGCAGTATCTGTTTGAACTGATCCTTACTCCTTCTGTAAACACCAGAGCATTCTTAGCAGTTACCAGTTTTGTTCTGACAGCTCGCTGAAAGGCAGTACCTCTGCGGATGCAGTGCCTCCTGAGCTGAGCCGAGGTCTCAACAGGATGCTGACAGCAAGGCAAGGGCACCCCCTTCCGAATGGCTGAGACCAGCAGTGCCAGCAGCATCCAGGGGGAAGCTGGATGCTTACTGCCCCAACCTCTTCTCTAGTAGAGGAGGAAAGGAGTGAGAAGGCCTTTATTTACTTCTGTTCATCCCCTGCAAAAGCAAACGAAAAATAATGAGGATTTTTTTCCTGTCTTTATCTAAAGAATTCTTTTGTCTGGCTGGAGTACTCATGAAGCTTCCTACAAAAATACATGCGCACGCATACAGAGAGCAAAAGGGAGGAAGAGAGCTGACAAGACAGATTTGCATGCCCCTCTAACATACTCCTTCTGTATTTGCAGGGAGAACTAATCACCTTCTATTACTATTGGAAGAAAACCCCTGAAGCAGCAAGTTCTCGAGCCCACCGTAGGCATCGAAGACAGGCTGTGTTTCGGAGAATTAAAACTCGAACTGCTTCCACTCCAGTCAACACTCCCTCCAGGCCCCCCTCCAGTGAATTCTGTAAGTGGAAGCTAAAAGCAATGCATTTATCTTTGTTTAGATTCAGGGAGCAACAGTAATGTAATGGTGCTGTACCTTCAAGTGAATGAAGCAAGGAAACGGAGTTCAGGCAGTTGCCCTCTCCTGTTCCTATACCATTATGCTGGAATGTGGTAGGCGTCTTTGATCACCAAGTGCTTTGTGCAGTTCTTAAACATAAAAGCATCCTGTAAGGATGGAAACATTGCCCTGGTACTGAATTTCCCTACTCTTTGTTTGGTTTTGTGTTGTATTTTCTCCAGGCCTTTTATAGTAACGGGAATTAGAAAATGCAAAAAGAAGGAAGTCCTTCATCCTTACTTGGTGGCCCACACCTTCTGCTTGATCTCAGACTGTGTGCTGCAGCCAGCACTGTTGTGTCTAATGCGTCTTGGAAGAGCTTTGGCCTTGACTGAAGCAGAAGTGTCTAAACAAAGAATAATTACCGAAACCAGTGAAACGTGCTGCATTGCAAAGGGTTATGATTAGTAATGTCCATATGGTTATATAAACTTTTAGCCTTATGTAAAAGGCTTCTGTTACCCTGTGAGTTTTAAGTCTTTCTATGGACTAAACCCAGCACGTTTCACATGCCTTCTAAAGAAAAAAGACTCGTGGAAGGCAGAAAAGGGCAGAATCTTACTAATACGGGGGAGGTAGAAGACGTGGTGAGCAGGCAGGACAGAGAATTCTGGAGAGGGTATTGGGCTATTAGCTTCTCCTTGCTGAAATTGATAGGATTAATTGCTGATTTCTGCATGCACAAGAAGTGAGGATCTTGACCGTACAGGTTGCTCCAAGATGCTCAGCACTTCAGAGTGCATGTGGCTGGAAGGACCCATCCATACGGATCCAACTGCAGGATGAGAATAAAAATCAATTTAGTGAAAGAAAGCAAGTTCTAGCCTGGTGTCAATTTTGCAGCCAGGGTTTAAACATCTGCAAGAATTAATGTAGGAATTATGGTAGTGTCCTGTCTTAATTTGAAGGGTAATGAGTTGATGGCAAACACTAATGGCAAGTACTGTACAATTCCTCCCTCTCTATAACATGCATGTATTGCAAAATACTTTCTTGGAACCTTTAGAAAAACAGTATTCATGCATCAAGGACTTCTTTTCTAATTAAAGATGTGAACAAAAGAAGCCACAGGGCTTTCTGCTTGTGACTAATTATAGAACTGTTATGTTGTGAATTTATGGTGGTGGTGCTAGAAAAATGCAGTACTCTCAATAAGAAAGGATTTACTCCTGAGTTGTTTTAGAAGGCAAGGGAAGATACAGTTTTGGTGATGTCTGCAGATTTCCAGTGGTCTAGATGGTGCTTTTTAGCTCACAGCCTTGTAATCAGCTAATTTGCTATATACTGCTTGCCACAAAGGAAAGTGACCCTCTCCATATTCTCCACTTCTTCGAAACATGACATTCTTGAAATGTTAGAGTTTGCCACAGGTGAAAACTCTTATGGGGGCTTGCAGTAAGAATTGGAAAGCTGGTAGTACCCTTGTAGTACCTGTCATCCAAAAGAATCACAATGTGTTTTTCAAACAGGTACATTATACGCAAGCGTCACTTCTTCCACCCACAGAACATATCTAGCTCTTGGGTTAATTATAGCCACTGTCTAACAGAGCATGGCAGCAGTCCCGATCTGGTTTAGAAGATGAAGTCTAGAAACAAAATAAAACCCAGAAAAGCCACCACAGTATCTGTCCATGGAACCCAATAGAGTAGGATTTAGGTATTGAATATTTGATTTTAAATTTGGCCAGGTTCTAGAGATAGAAACCTCCTTTCTCTTGAAAATTGTGCTTTTGGAACACAGCCTCTCTAACTAAGCATGAACACTATTTGAACGACAACTTAATTGGAAAAGCACCATGTACTGAATCAAAAGTTCTGTGAATTGTGTCACTTGGTGCATTCCTGGTATTCTCTTTTAATCTGTAGACTGATCAGTCTGGTTTGCAAAATGGGAAATAATGGCCATCCAAGGCAAGGTGATGGTAGGAAATCACAGAATGTATATGTGAGAACTATTATTATTAATGGTTATTTTAGCCAAGTAGGAGGAAATAGAAAAATCCCACTGATTCCGTTTTCCTCTTCTTCCCTTGTTCTTTATTTATTCAGTGGACTTGAGCTCAGCCAGTGAAGATGACTTTGACAGCGAAGACAGTGAACAGGAACTGAAGGGTTACGCCTGTCGTCACTGCTTCACAACCAGTATGCACCTGATTCATTGCTGTATTTCTTTCCCTTCTGCTACTGCCTATTTAATGCAGGTTCATTCAAGCAAGAGCAGTTTGTGTGCACATACAGCTGTTAAAAAAGATGTGGTGTTGAATCAGCTAAAATATGCGGCATTCCTAGCAGAGTTAATCATGCTTTGCCATTGCAAATTAATATTGCAGTGACAAAGGAGAATTCTGAGAGGTAGACATTTATACAGGGGGAAAAAAAAATCTACATAATCCATAATCTATATAATCCATTTGTGATATGGCAAATCAATATTGGACTGTAACTGTCACACACAAAACGTCTTTATGCTGCACCAAATCTCTTCTGCAGCTGCCTTGTTCCGGTAGGTATTCCTGAAGGTTGTCTGATCGCATGGAAGTGTGAGCTCCAAAATGGGGAAGGGAAGGAAATGAGAAGTTCATAGCTCACTTCACTTTAAGAAACCACAGCTTTGGAGAATAGTAACTGCCTCTTAGCTCCCAGGTAGAGCAGATAAGTCTTCTTTCTTTGTTTTCAAAGCAGTAGGTGCTTAAGTAAACAGTTTGTAAATTGGATGTTGAAGATGTGCACTGGAACACAGACTCAGCCTGGAACAGAAATTTTCAGTTTTCCAGAAATTTCTCCAACTTCGTTGGCCGTAGAAAAGCAGCTACTTTTCCAGTTGTTGTGTGCTTTTTTTTTTAATAATGTAGTGTGTTTGTGCTGAGTATCTGGTATATTGCGTATTTCTAAGCTGTTGTTTTTCCTGCCCCAAGCCTCCAAGGACTGGCACCACGGCGGTCGAGAAAACATTTTATTGTGCACCGATTGTCGCATTCACTTCAAAAAATACGGAGAGCTGCCACCCATTGAGAAGCCTGTGGATCCTCCACCCTTTATGTTTAAGCCTGTCAAAGAGGAAGATGATGGACTTAGTGGAAAGCATAGCATGAGGACAAGGCGGAGTCGAGGCTCGGTAGGCTTAACACTCTTGTGTTGCAGCTTCTTCTGTAAAGACGAGATGTGGTCTGGAAAAAGGTAGTCAAACTTCTAGAACAATGCTTTCTCCATCTTGCTTGTTTGCCATGGTATGTGCCTGCTGCTGCATTTGTGTATCCAAGTGTGAGATTTGCTGAGGTTGAGGCTCTCTTTGGAAAAAGGAGCTGAAATGTCTCTTCTGCAAGTTCTAGTCAAACTTGTTATTTTCGTGTTTTTAATGACTGGCAGTGGACTGTCATCATAAGGGGGCACTTGACCAGTGTATCATTACAGATTTTGCACTAGTATGTATCTGTCTTCCAACTGGATCCTGTCAGAGGTAAGCCCTTGGGCTTATTTTAAAGGAGGAGTTTTAAAAAATTAAATGCTATTCATGTAGTCTCCTCATATTACTGAAGTTAAAATCTCTTCCTTACAGAAAACTGCAGTTTGCACCTACTGTCAGTGTGCTCTGTCACAGAGTTTTTACTCAGGGTGAAATACTGGGAGTACTGTGTGCAGCTTGTTTGCGAGAACTCTGACAGCAGTTAGTTAATTTTGTTCTTAATTTTTTTAAAATTGTTTTTTTAGCTAGTTTTTTATGTCTTTTAGCTAGTTCATTTTGATGTTTGCTTTGGGTTTTGGCTGACAGAAAGCAGTAGATAGATTTCTTTTCCTTGCCCTCCCCTCTCCATCTTTCTGATCACAATGATATGATCATTGCCTCTAAATATCTCATGAGGCTACACTGTCAGGTAAGGTTGGCTTCATTGTTTTTGTGGTAGCCAGTCGTCCAAAAAACTGCCAAACTGGGAGGGAAACAGCATTTATTATTGAAATATACTCTACTGTGATTCCTTACTGAATAGTAGGAGCGCATTGAAACTGTGGTTTTAGAAACTGGTCTTGAGTGCTTGACTGCCCACAGATAGACTTTTTTTTAACAGAACGCGAGGGTCCCCTCCTACCTCGCGCACTGTGTGTGTATACACGCTTACAAATGGGTGTGCTTGCGTTTTATGGAGAAAATTTAGCATGCAAACAGCAGCACTCTGGACACATCTTTCCAAAGTCGTCATTTCTAGCAGACGTTGCTAAATAAAATAATCAGTGCTTAATGTTTTCAAGTAGACAAATGAAGGATTTGCCTCCTTTTTAAGTCCAGATGAGCTTTCAAGGAAAAATTGTTGCAGTGTTAAATGTTCTTGGCTTTTCATTTTTCAGGCTCTTAGCAGGAGTGGTCCATCTGTGACCCGGATGTAAGACAGAAAAAAGTAAAGAGGTTGGACAAATGCTGACTTCGATACACTTTTATTTCTGTTAAACAAATAGATGTCTACACTACGTAGTGGTCGTAAGAAGCAGCCAGCCAGCCCTGATGGTAGAGCCTCACCTATTAATGAAGACATCCGTTCCAGTGGCCGCAACTCCCCTAGCGCTGCCAGCACCTCCAGTAATGACAGCAAAGCAGATTCAGTGAAGAAGTCTACCAAGGTAAAATTTTCCCGTTCTTCTTTCGTGTTAGGACCGGACACCTGAGGCCTCTTCAGTCAGCTAAATGAGATGCAGATTCGAGGAGGCCAGGGAATTTCTCAGTGACCTAGAAATTCCTATTTGCGTGGATAAGCAAAAAATTTAATGGTGCGCCTGACTGATGCTTTGTTCCTGTACATAAGGATGTGTGGTGATAAAAAACATTAAAGTATCCCCACATAACCTTACTGCTCTCATGATAAATTAATCCTTCAATTTCAGATGCAAATGCAAGCATTAGGCTCATGGAAGTAATACAGATCAGAAATGCTGTATCTGAGACAAGTAGATGGTTTGGGGGATTTTTTTAAGCAGTACTTAATCTTTGTTTACAATGGAATATGAATATGTAGTAATTGAGACTACTTCTGTTACTGTTTTTCTGTATGTATATTTGCTTGATTTTTTCAGAGCAAGCTGACAGTTTAGTCTGTTTAAATGAGTAAGTGCCTCTCCAAGAGAGTACTGAAGAAACAAAGCCAGATGAAGTGGGAAGGCTTGCCATTAAGCAGTGTAAATTGAAAAGTAGCAAGTTAAAAATTTTTTTTTTTTTTAAGTCAAAACTGGAGTATGGAGCAAGTTTTCACATGGTAAAACTGAGAACTTAGCAAAATTTGAAGTTAGGTTAGGTAATTATGTGATGTACAAAGCTGTCCCAGGCCATGAGAGAAGGTAGTAATCTTGTAATAGCTACTCACTGTTAGCCCTGTATTTGAGAGGGTATAAAAATATCCCTCTCAAAATACCAGGAGTAAAGCAAGACTTTCATGTAGTAGAAAGAGGCTTATCGTGTGCCTGTCTACTGCAGAAATTCTTGCTCCCTCCTCTGTTGACAGCTGGTGGTTGGTCTCCATTAGAAGAGTATACTGGGCCAGTTGATCTGGTGTGAGTTCCTGATGGACTTGATTGTCCATTGCTGAAAGGTGGAAAGACAACTGCTTTATTTAAAATATTCCTTCACTTCCAAAGCTCAAGACCACATCTGCATGATGAGGAATACTTTACTCCACATTCCTTTTTCCTACTAGCTTGCATCAGAAATGTGTGCAGGGTTTGTGTGCAAACTGCCCCTTGGGTTTCTGTCTGCAGAAGTAAAACTGCAGTCTGTTTTAGGTTCTGTCTTAAAATTGACCTTCAGAGGGAGTGGCTGGAGCATTATATAGGTGCAAGTTCTTCTGGGAGCTGCTCCTGGCAGATGGCAGAATAGAACAGCAGCTCCGCAACAGGTTCTCCTGCTCCATAGGAACCCGTCATGTTTATTTGTATTAAATATGGTAGCAGTGGCATACACTCAATTTATTTTTGCGTTTATATGACTGGTAACTGTTGTGTTCCGCTTCATTTGTGGCAGAAGATAAAAGAAGAGGTATCTTCTCCTCTCAAAAACTCCAAGAGGCAGCGGGAAAAGGCAGCTTCTGACACAGAGGAACCTGACAGGTCCAATGCCAAAAAATCCAAAACTCAAGTGAGTCCCACAGAGGAATATTTTCTCTTAGGAGAATGGTTTGAGAGTGGGAGGGGGTGCAAACCCGGTAACAAACCAAAAAACATGAATTCAGTTTAAGCCACAGCAAATTGTAACTTAATCTGTGGCTGGAAAGCAACCCGTAGTATAATGTGTTCCTTCTGTTGAAGAACAGTGCAATGATAGGGGCTAAGTCCAGATGTCTTTTTTTGTTGTTGTTTTAATAACAATATCAACCCTATAGGAATACACTTTCCACTCCACCCCCCAAATTTTTTTTTTTAATTGAAATTTGTTTTTTTCCTCTTCTGTGGCAAGTTAGAAGAACACTGCTGGAGTTCTGTTAATTTAGTGGTGTCAAAGCTCAACCGAAATACTTTAGGATGTCTTTTCAGCTCCGTGTGCCCTGACCAGGTTCACTCTGTGCACAGGATTTGGGAATTTTAGCATGAGCTTTCCATGTTGCAGAAACACAGAATGGTTGAGGTTGGAAGGGACCTGGAGGTCATCTAGTCCACCCCCTCTGCTCAAGAAGGGCCACCTAGAGCCAACTGCCCAGGACCATGTCCTGAAGGCTTTTGAATATCTCCAAAGATGGAGAGTCCACAGCCTCTCTGGACAACCTGTTCCATTGCTTGGTCACCCTCATAGTGAAAGTGTTTCATTATGTTCAGGCGCAACGTCCTGTATTTCAGTTTGTGCCCATTGCCACTGGAAACTGCTAAAAGGAGCCTGGTTCTGTTGTCTTTGCACCCTCCCTTTGGATATTTGTGGCCTGTACTGTTTTAAGTCCTCTGCAGGTTCAAAGGGTGGTACTTTCACTTGCATTTGCACAGCATGTGTAATAGGTTGCGTCCTGTGCCGTGCTGGTAATGCTCTTTGTGCAGTTTTCTCATGCAGGGTGGTTATTCTTGCCCCTCTCCCTGCAGGAGATCAGCAGGCCAAACTCTCCCTCGGAGGGTGAGGGTGAAGGCGAGAGCTCTGACAGCCGCAGTGTCAATGACGAAGGGAGCAGCGATCCCAAGGACATTGACCAGGATAACCGGAGCACATCACCCAGCATCCCTAGCCCTCAAGACAATGAGAGTGACTCGGATTCATCTGCTCAACAGCAAGTACTGCAGGCACAGCCCCAAGTGCTTCAGGCACAGAGCGGCTCTGGCCAGGCTCCTCCTCCTACGCCGCCTGTATCAGCCCAGTTACCAGCATCGCTGCCAGCAGCGTCGAGTGCTGCTTCAGCCCCACCACAGGTCTCGCCATCAGCATCCCAGACTCCTAGCCAGCCCCAGACCCCTGCGCCGCCAGCCTCTCACTCTCACATACAGCAGGCCCCTGCTTTGCACCCGCAGAGGCTCCCGTCACCCCACCCGCCTCTGCAGCCTTTGAGTGTGTCGCAGAGCCAGCCGACCCCTGCCTCTTCACAGCCTCACTCGCAGCCGCCGCTCCACAGTCAGGCCCCCCCTGCCCCTCACAGCCTGCAGGCCCAGCCCCTCCTGCCTCATCCTGTACCTTCCCAGCCATTTTCCCTTCCCACTCAGTCATCTCAGTCTCAGGTTCCCCTTCAGACGCAAGCACCATCTCATTCTCACTCCGCTCTCCAGGTTCAGGTAACGCAGCCTGTCCTGCCAACTGCAACCTCGCTGCAGCAGGCTCAGCCCCCACGGGAGCAGCCCTTGCCCCCTGCACCCATGGCCATGCCTCATATCAAACCTCCGCCTACTACCCCAATCCCTCAGCTCCCCACTGCTCCATCCCACAAGCACCCTCCTCATCTCTCTGGCCCTTCTCCATTCTCAATGAACTCCAACTTGCCTCCACCACCTGCTTTAAAACCTCTGAGCTCCCTCTCAACTCATCATCCTCCATCTGCACACCCTCCTCCTTTGCAGCTGATGCCTCAAAGCCAGCCGCTGCAGTCTTCGCAAGCCCAGCCTCCTGTACTGACGCAGAGTCAGAGCCTTCCCCCACCTGCTAATCACCCCCCATCTGGACTCCATCAGGTATCCTCCCAGCCCCCCTTTTCTCAGCATCCATTTGTCCCAGGAGGCCCACCTTCCATCACCCCTCCTTCTTGCCCCTCCACTTCCACGCCACCCACTGTGCCTGGCATCCCACTTCAGACTTCCATCTCCACATCAGCAGCTTCTAGTGGAAGCGTGCCGGTGGTGACAGCGTGCACGCTACCACCTATTCAAATCAAAGAAGAAATCCCAGATGAAGCTGAGGAGCCAGAAAGCCCTCCCCCTCCACCCAGAAGTCCATCACCAGAACCTACTGTGGTGGATACACCAAGTCATGCTAGTCAATCCGCCAGGTACGGAGGTTGTCATCAGTGCTTCCTTAATGTGCTCGTGTTTTTCTGTGTAGCAAGGCACTCCCAAAAGCTGAGAAATGAACTCCAGTGGGAGCTGAGTGTAGTTTACCTGTGCCTCTTGTCAGCCTCTCTTTCTAGCATGATTTTGCTCTGTTTTTCTGCAGAGGTGCTGTTTCAGCCAGCGTATTCAGATAGGACATTACAGTTTGTAATTGTGAGAGGGGTTTTATACTCTGCTTGGCTTTCAGGGAAGCTGGTAGTGCTATTGTATAAATGTAGAGTGGTGGTATTCTTTTTTTTTCTCTTTTCTTTTTTTTTTCTTTTTTTTTCTNTTTTTTTTTTTCTTTTTTTTTTTTTTTTTTTTTTTTTTTTTTTTTTTTTTTTTTTTTTTTTTTTTTTTTTTTTTTTTTTTTTTTTTACATACAGCTCTTAAATCCCAGACTCTTGCATCTTTCCGAGGGTTAAGCTCTTTCTCCTGTTTCTTTCAGGTTCTATAAGCACCTGGACCGTGGCTATAATTCATGCTCAAGAGCAGACTTATACTTCATGCCTCTGGCAGGATCAAAATTGGCCAAGAAGAGAGAAGAGGCCATTGAAAAGGCCAAAAGAGAAGCAGAGCAGAAAGCCAGAGAAGAGAGGGAAAGAGAAAAAGAAAAAGAGAAGGAAAGAGAGAGGGAGCGGGAGCGTGAAAGAGAAGCAGAAAGAGCTGCGGTAGGTTCATTTGTAGCTAAGAGCTCTTTAAGGGAGTTGGCATGGTAGGATCTAACCTGGATGGTGACTACGGCGTGCAAATCCCCAGAAGCGCTTTAATGCATGTGCAGTCAGGTACTTGTGAATATGGGAACTTAGTGCATTAGGTGAAAGCCAACCAGCTATGAGCACCTTCTGGCCTGCCTGTGACTTTCTTCTTAAAGGAAATGGAGCGTTTCTCCTCCCGGTCTGTTTCTGGTGAGCGGGAAGTCCATGCAGCTGGGGATAACTAGGCTGAGTATTTACGTTTACTTGCAGTAGAGAAGCACTCTGGGCAGATACAGTGAATGCCTCTGTGTACCTTGTACTACTGTGCAGGCACAAGAGTGCTGTCTGCTGGAAAAAAGGGATCTGAAGGCTTTTTTAATGTGAAGGCAACTTAATTAACTTTTTTCGTGGAGAGACCCAAGCTTCAGTCTTGTTACAAAGAGCCAGTACAACTAATCCATTTTTCTGTGGCCTGTCACAAAGGAATGATTATTTCTGGGCCCACAGAATTGGTAGGTTGGTAATACATTATTGATGCTGAAAAAGAAGGTGCTAAGTTCTTCCTATTGTGTGGTGCATTTCAGAGCTCTGAATCACAGCTGTGTGTTTCTGTAGGATTATAAAAGTCAGGATATAGCATCTGTCCATTAAGGGATGCGTCATATATGGGGACTTCGTTTTATTTTGGGGGGTAGGGATCCTTGGGCAACTGCATAGGTAAACTGTGCTTATTGTCCTCCCCAGAAGTGCTCTGCTGCCCTTGTACAGGAGGGGAGAGCAGGATGCAAAGTCCTGATGTGAAAGGAGTAGAATTTGTTGTGTGGTACATTGTGGAGATGAGTTTTCTTGAGTTTAGTTCAGTTTTAGGATAAAAGTGTGTGTGGAGAAGGAGAGGAAGAGCACACTGCAGATGAGACTGGTAGCCTGTAGTGGTATGTACCAGCCAGCTGTTGCCCATAGCTGTGATGTGTACCAGCTAGTTGCTGCTCTACTAACTGTAAAGCAGTTAGTGTGGCTTTCAGGCTGCCGCTACAAAGTAGTTACCTTCTGGTGTACAGGAGAGACAGAATCCAGTTCTTCCCTAGACCACACTGGAGAGCACAACTGCAGGAGTCATGAAGCTCAGCAGGGTCAATTTACCTACACCTAGAGCCTGAAGCACAAAAGGGAAGTGTGTGCCTACTGTGTTTTTTTAAGCCAAGTGTGCTGAATTAAAATTCTTTTTCCCCATTCTGTGCAGCAGAAGGTATCCAGCTCCTCCCATGAAGGCCGTCTTGGAGAGTCTCAGCTCAGTGGGCCAGCACATATGAGACCTTCATTTGAACCTCCACCAACGACCATTGCTGCTGTGCCACCTTACATTGGTCCAGACACACCTGCTTTACGAACACTAAGTGAATATGCCCGTCCTCACGTCATGTCGCCAACAAACCGTAATCATCCCTTCTTTGTCCCCCTAAACCCCACTGATCCACTTCTGGCCTACCATATGCCTGGCCTCTACAATGTGGATCCCACCATTCGGGAAAGAGAGCTGCGAGAGCGGGAAATCCGGGAGCGAGAAATCCGCGAAAGGGAATTGAGAGAGAGGATGAAACCTGGCTTTGAGGTGAAGCCCCCAGAGCTGGATGCACTGCATCCAGCTACTAACCCCATGGAGCATTTTGCCAGGCACGGTGCACTGACTATTCCCCCAACAGCAGGACCTCACCCGTTTGCTTCCTTCCATCCGGGTTTGAACCCCCTTGAAAGAGAAAGACTTGCACTGGCAGGCCCACAGTTACGGCCTGAAATGAGCTACCCTGACAGACTGGCAGCAGAGAGAATACATGCTGAGCGGATGGCATCACTGACAAATGACCCGTTGGCACGGCTCCAGATGTTCAACGTTACGCCTCACCATCACCAACATTCACACATACACTCGCATTTACACCTACATCAGCAGGATCCCTTACATCAAGGTGAGCCCAGGGAAACGGGCTAGGCAGCTTCCTAGGGAGCCCCTCTCATGAGCTAGTTAGCAGCAGTCTACCCAAAGCAAGCAGACTGACTCTGGAATTCAAGTAGCAAAATCCCTGTTTTCCTGAATACGATGCGACTTCTGTGCTGCGTAAGGTTGTGATAACTGAAATGTAAACTATTATTTTTGGGGGAGGGCGGACCAATAACAGTGATAAAGTAAATGATGGTAACAGTACAGCGATCTTAACATTGAGACTGCACACTGTCACTGTAAAAGGTTTGCTGGTTTGGGGGTTGGGTTTTTTGGTTTGGGGGTTTTTTTTGGTGTTTTGTTTTTTAAGTACTGGAGTCCTAGAGCACCACCTTACAGTGGTGTCTGGTGTACAGGCAGAGACTCCGTTGGGTGAAGGGAGTTCACTAGGAGAGATGTCATGGAACTGGAAACACTGCTAATGCTAGTGGCTGTCATGTTACGAGTTATAACTGGAAAGGCACTGAAGCTGGTGTTTCTGTATGGGAGCTGAAAAAAAAAATGAGGAGAGAAAGACTTCAACTCTTTAGCCATTCGGCATGCCAACCATCTGGCTTTAGTCGAGCTGAAATTCTCTGTCACAATTCTCCGAAGAACCATCTGAATTTCTGGGTTGGCATCTTTTTAGCTACAGTGTATTCTTTGGAATTTTTTCCAAAATTTTTCAATTTTTTTCCCAATTTTTTTAATAATCTCAAAAATTGATGCCTTGCTCATTTCTAAACCAGGCTCCTCCAGAAGTCTGGAGTCTGGAACCTGGAGTCTGGAAGATGAGGCACTAAGCAGATTTTTTTTTCTGATTTTTCTGGTGGCAGACTGGAGAGGACATAGCAAGCAAGGCACCAGGTGCAGTAGCTGCTAAGTAAGGGGGGGAAAAAAAAAGTCCAAGTACTTAAAGTGCAGCTTCTGGTGCAACTGGCTACAAATGTAGTGTTTGTGCAAGCAATGTAGCATACTTTGCCTTGGAGCAATATGCATTAAATGTAGCTGGGATGTCTGCTTTTTGGAGTTTGGAAGGAATTGGAGTGCTGTTGCAGAAGCCAGATTGTATAGTAAGGAAATCAGCAGTGTCTTGTGAGCTTGTTAAGGGGCAGGGCGTTACAGGTAGGAGATGATAGCGCTGATATCATCATTCTTAAAGCTGTCGGCTGTGGGCTTTGGTTGAGACTGACTGCACAAATTACAAACTGGCTCAATTTGAGGCAGGTTTGCATACCCCATTGATAGCAGAAGAAATTTGTCACAGATTGTGTCTATACAAGGATTCTGTTGTCAGGTAAGTCACCACCTCTGTGCAGGTAAGTCTAGATACTCCCCAGTTATTTGTTCTGGACAAAAATATGGCTAGTACATTCTCACTTTCGGTCTAGCGAGGGACTGGTGCAGACAAAGCCATGTCAATTCAGTGTCAAGTCTCTCCTACCTGTATTTGAATTTGAAATGTAATTTGGCTTTAATCTTGGATGCCAGGTTGAAATACAGTTAGGGGCTCTTGAGTGTCTCCAAGTAGTTCTTGCTTCAGAGTAGCTCCATAGGTGGGTGAAGCCATGAAGTGCATAACCTGTCTCCTTAGCGTGGGGATGAATAGAGTGCAAAATGCCCACGTACTTGTGCTCTGGATCAGGTAACAGCTGAGGGAAAATTGCCTTAGCTGTGTTGTATTCCTTCCATTTGCGGTTCCTCTGCAATGTTCTAACAGCTTAACATGCTGAGATTTCAGATGAGCTGATGAGTAAGTATTTTTCAGGTTTTGCTGGTGTCTTTTTTTCATAATACTGGTTAAATGACATCAGAGAGGTTGTCTACGGGTGTCCCTCTCCACATAAGGATGGTGACAGTTTCATCTTCTGCAAACAAAGGTTTTTGCCAGCTTTTGGTCTATCAAGTAGTATTGGTAAAGTCAGAAGGATGCTTAAGTGCTTCTGTACTACATGTCACTAGTGATCCTTCAATTTTATGTGTGTAAAGAGGAAGTAGGAGAGAGTTTGGGTGAAAATTTTTCTAAATGTTGACCATCTTTGTTGTGAAGAGATCAGAGTTCTCTTCAGGAAGAGAGGCCAGGTGTCAGAGATTGATAGTTAAAGAAAAACATGTTGTTTCCCTGTCACAATGCTGCAATAAAGCATTCCACAGTTCTCTCTGATACTTTTGATTTTTCTCAGTGTAGTTACTGGAGTTGAGCCTTTTCCTTCCTCATGTTGTTTGTGGGAGCAGATCTGAAGTTCAAGTCACTTGCACCGATAGGCAGAAATGGTATTGCTTATTTCCAAGGAATCTCTAGAAAAATCTACTGAAACAGTTCAGTCTGTAGTGATGTGTTTGAGGTAACTTGTAAAAGCCAAGAACAGGAGATTCCTAGGAGAGCAGAGGGTAGTAAAATTTGGCCCGGATATACATAGATTAAGAGGTGGACTCACATACAGCAGCACTACAGAGTTGAAAATAAAGCTGACGTGGATTTGCCCAGCTGCTTATGGTTTTGGCTGGCTTTTTATCTCTTTGTGTCTTTTCTGTTTGTTGGGATAATAGTGGCCTGTTCTGCAGGCATACCAACAAGCAGTTGTAGGTAGAGGTGGGAACAAGTGGCTGGGAGGTAAAGTCTGAAGAGCAGATTGCTTTTTTTCAGGGTCCACTTAAGGTGTTTGACAAGGTGTTTGCACTCTGAACACATGGTAAAAATGGTAATTATGGTAAGCCATTAAAAAAAGAATCTGCACAGGGGAGAGATCTGGCAAGGCTTAATAAAGATAAGAGCAGATCTGTGCAGCAGGATTTCTTTTTTTTTTTTAAGTCTCCAGTTACTGAACAGATTTCGCGGCAACAACTCAATTTGCCTATGTTAGGCTGAGCAGGTCTGATTAGCAAGCACTGCTGCAGTGTGTCTGGGGGGAGTGTGGAAGGAATGTCTGAAAATGAAAGCTTAGGTGGTTTAGTTACTTGATTTCCCCCCCCGCCCCGCCCCGCTTGGTGGATTTCTTTTTCTTACAGACAAATTTAAAGCCCTGGGTTGTTGCTTTAACAATTAAGACTGGTAAGCAGATGTCACTTGAAGATAGACAAGTGGGTTTCAAATTGGATGGAGCTAAGCTCCTGGCAATTACATGCCAGTAAGGCCAAGTGCTGATCCAGCTCAAGTCTAACAGGACCTTTGATCTCCCAACAGTGAGCGATGCTTCCCAAAGTAGTTGATTGCTTGCTTTCTTTCCTTCTTTTGAAGGTTCAGCAGGACCTGTTCACCCGCTGGTGGATCCTTTAGCAGCTGGACCCCATTTGGCACGTTTTCCATACCCACCTGGGACCATCCCCAACCCATTGCTAGGGCAGCCACCTCATGAGCATGAAATGCTCCGACATCCAGTCTTTGGTGAGAGCATTTTGTGGTCCTTTATGAAGGTTGGCTCTTGATCTGAACTGTCATCTTTTCTTCTGGATCTTAGCATTTCTTGGGAGGGGAGTTGGTGGAGTTGAGCTGTTAAAAGGCTGGTTGGTTTGTGTTTGGTTTTTTTTAAAAAAAAAAAAAGGCTTCATGGGACAACTCTCTGCAGACCTCATAGCAAACAAGTGTCTAAAAGTGAGCAACTCTCTCTTAGGTACTCCTTATCCACGAGATCTGCCTGGTGCCATTCCACCTCCTATGTCAGCAGCCCACCAACTGCAGGCCATGCATGCCCAGTCAGCAGAGCTGCAAAGACTGGCAATGGAGCAGCAGTGGTTGCATGGGCATCCTCACATGCATGGTGGTCATCTACCAAGTCAGGAAGATTATTACAGGTGAGAGGTGCAATGAAGGCTTTTGGAGACTTGGGGGTGCTACAGCTTCCTTCATCTTTCTCTACATTCCATCTTCTTTCTTCTGAATGACTGCCTTTCTTACTGTGTGCTGAGTTACTGTCCTGATGCAGTTACGGAGGATGGTGAAGCTGTACTAAGACCTAATTTGGCCATAGGTGATGGGGCAAATTGGAAGCTAGGTCCAAATTATTGGCACAGGATGTAGACTACTTGAGTCTTACGTCGCGGCATTACCTCTGATTGGGGTTTTTAGTGTGATACGTACTACGATTGCTGCTTCCACATGTCTCTTCCTTGAGAACAGTGGAGGAGGGTGGGTAAAAGCTTTATGAGTGAGAAGAGGGGAGGAATTCAATAAATTTTAAGAAATGACGACGGGCAATAGGAAGCTGAAATGTGTGAAAAATACAGATCCTGCATTACCAGCTGAGAATGCCTGGATGAATCATGTGAGTTCTTTCTCCCCAAAATGCTACATGGTGTTGATAGAGTGGTCCTTTTCTTGGCCTACCTTATGTGACACCACCTTAAATCCTGTTTGGCAGTGTCTCAGCTGAGAAGAAAAAGCCACCAGCACCTAGCAGGGGTCATTCCGCATGTCTGTGGGTAGCAAGGTTATATAGGAAGCAGCATATTAAACACCTGCCTTGCAGTGCTGTACTCTGATGTTTTAAGTCCTTGCTTCTGCTACCCGAAATTGCCTGCTGGCCTTGTGCCACGGGGGCAGCCAGGCTGCCTGAAGCTGACTGTCATATCTGCAATTGCCGATAAAGCTGGAGCGTGATGAGCTGGCACTAGTGATCTTGCTCACATGTACGGAGCGCTTCAGTAGCAAAAGGTCATCGCTTCCTCCCACAACAGACAGTGTTAGCACTGCTGTACAATGGCGCTCATTTTTGTGCTGAAAGCTCACAAGTCCTGTTGCAACCTCTGTTCCCTTCAGGGCACCTGGGTGAGGTTAGCAGGAAGGCAGGCTATCTCTGAAGTGTCATGACACCTCCTTCGTTTTGTTAAAATGAGTTTTCTTTTTCTTTCAGTCGACTGAAGAAAGAAGGCGACAAACAGTTGTAATAAATTATTTATTTGTAATGCTGGCTACGGAAACCCCAGTCCTTGGGAAGGAGTGGAACGTTTTTACATACAATAAGAGCTACAAAAGGAAAAGAATATCTTATAAAGATTTCTTTATATATTTAAAACAGAAACAACCATCCAACAAGTAGAGACTTATCAGCATAGTGTTCATTTGTAGAGAAGATTTCTCAAGACTGGTGTGGGTCTCCCTGCATGACAACTTATTCAGAAGCCTATTGAAAATACAGAACTGTGTGGAATATTCAGAGAACTTCCTGCAATCTTGTTTTTTTTTTTTTTCTTTTTCTTACTAGTTTGTTTTGAGTAGGTGCTAGAATCAGGTTCACAACACAAGTCACTGTGCTTGAAGAGACACTCAGTGCATCTATAGCTATTTAAAAAAAAAAAAAAAAACAAGGATTGCAAGTAGGTGACATAACAAGCTCTGAATCCAAGTGCTATAATAATAAAAATCTACTTTTATTTTAATACATTGTAGGAAATCTTCATAATTTTAAAGAGAGCTCAGTTCTGCAGCATGGCTTTTTAAGTCTGTAAATAACTTTTTTGGGTAGAGGGGAGAAACAAAACAAAACAAAACTCCAGAAACATTTATCTTGATTTTCAGTAACATCACAAATTGTGAATTCCTACCTGGTATTGACAGAATACAGAGTTGATTTTTTAATAAAATATATATATATAATTATCCCTTTAATTAAAGGGAATGATGGGTATCAATAATTTCAAATGGGTAAAAGCTTGAAATTTGGTTTGATATCAACAGTAAGCATTAAAGGGAGTTGCAGGGATAATGTTGCAAATGACTGTTTCTGTTCTTGGTTTTTTGGTTTGTTTGTGTTTGGGTTTTTTTAGTGTTACATCTCTGTTCTGCAGATGATTTCTGTTGATTTGGGTTTCTCAGCAGTACAGGTGTCCCTTGGAAGTAGCTTACCCTTTTGATGCCTACTTCAAGGGTTAATTTTCAGTGTGGCCATAATACACTTCTTTCCTATTACCTTTTGAAACTTAATCTAACTACATTGGTTTTAGACTTTAGGCAAAGGTTCAAAGAAATAATCTGTTCTAAAAATCTCTTTTTAAATATGTTCTCTGGCTCAAACTAGTACAGCCAGAATTTTGTATGCATGTGCATATTTTTGGAGGACATGCTCTTTCTGGCCTCTTACGTTTGATATGTTCTTAAGAAAAGTGGATAGGCAACTCAGTTAGTGTTCTTAAAGTTGTTTTGCAAAGACCAGTCTGTATTTCTCTTTGACTATTTTAGTTTTGTTTTTATAAACAGAAACTTTTTAATTGCCACCAGTGTTCTGTATCTCAGGAACTTACTGCTTTCGGATTAACCGGATATATGGACAGTAACATTTACTGACTCCCAACACAACAGGTCCATGCAGGATAACTCCTGTTGGCTAGTTCCCATGTGGATGGTAAAAGGAGAGGAATAAACAGAAGGCCAGTGAGCATTATTTTGGAGACAGCTCTGCTTACTGTCTAGGCAGAATTCTTTTTTTTTTTTTTTTCTTTTTTTTCCTCTCGCTGTTTTGCCATGGGTTTTCTTTGCCAGAGCAGAGGGTGATGCAACCAACGGACACCTCAATCTGCTGGCTGTTTTTTCTGCTGGTGCATAACTTCCCCCCATTCTCTCTCTCAACTCACGACTGCTCTCTCTCTGCTGTTGTAAACTGTTCAGTGTGATGGTTGTGTCTTAGGACTGTACTGAGCCATGTTTGATAAACTTGTAGTTAATCATACATTCTGATGGAAGGCATGGCATTCCTAGTGCTTTATCCACCTCATGGATCTCAAAACAGTGTCAGTGCCCAAAGGCTACTGTCAGATGGTTAGTAACATCAAGTTACACATTAAAAAAATGCATTGGGGTATTCTAGGTCCACTTAAGGCAAGAGTGTATAGGAGAGCGAGGAGGACTATTTCAGCTGATGTTCATCTTCCTTTTTTTCTGTCCTCCATTCCAGATTTCTCAGTGCTAAAGAACTGCAATGGTGTTTAATCAGTTCCATCTGCTATATTTGAACTCACTGTGAAGGTATTAGGAGAAACAGCTAGTGTTTCTGAGATTTGGAAACCATGAGGTCAATCTAGAATTGAGGATGGTAAAGCCTTCAGTCAATGCCTTCAGTCGCTGTCTGCAGTGATCAGTTGAAATGGTATTCTTCTGAGTAACATTTGTTCACTTTTGCTAACAGTGGAGTAGCTAGGAAGATGGGTCTGCTCAGCAGAGAGAGTGCCTCAGTTTACTTTAAATGTCTAATTAGGCACATTTTAGTTAAACCTCCCCTCCTTGTTTTTACCATGTGGAATTTGGGAGTTTGGGGGAGTTCACCCACTTCAGCCATTTCTTCTGATCCTTCTCTTTTGCTGTTATTTTTAGCTATAGTTCTTCTGAAGGGGAAAAAAAAAAAAAAGGCTAATTGTCTCCCATGGCCCCCTCTCTGTATTTTTCTTTTTGTTCAGCTGAAGTTTGCAGTCTGTTCAAAAGCTTTTCATTGATCTCTTCTTTTTTTTTTCCTTCTCATTCCCCCCCCACCAAAAAGCATTCTGATAATTTGTGGGAGTTTTTTTGTTCACATCATTCAGCAAATAAGCACTGAAATTCTTCCATTTTAGACCAGTGATTAACTACAACTTTACATGCAGTGGCTTTTGAAGCCACCTTGGTGTTCGATGCCCTGTTAAAACAACTCAGACCTTTTGATTTTCTTTAAGAGATCTCTCTTACTTTTCCTCTGTTTTGAAAGTTTAATTTTAAATTTTGCTTTAGTGTTTTTGAAACGTCTCTCTTGTTCTATGTCGTCATGGTTGAGCTTGTTTCACTGCACCGTTAAAGCAGAGTGTACATTCTGACTGCTACATTTATATATATCTTGAAGCTTAATGTATATATGAGTAGTTTGCCATGGGATAACACAGTGTAAACAGAGTAGAAACCCAGAAATCGTGACTTCTGTGTTTTCTCCATTTGAGTATTTTGTAATTTTTTTGAAATATTTGTGGACATAAATAAAACCAAGCTACACTACAGCAGCCAGGTTTTGCCTGCAAGCGAAATGTGTCTGTTGATTGTCGTTAGTGGGAAAAGAGTTATTTTCATCTGGGATAATATGGGATGCTGGCATGGCCATCTTATCTGTTTCAAAGCTGTCTTGTCTGTCTTGGCTTTATTTTTCCTTTCTTTGAGGTAACTTCATTTTTAATATACAGTACGCAAAACACCAATATCATGTCCAGTTCCAGAGTATATTCTGCCTCCCTGAGGCACATTTATGCTCTGGGGCCATACTGCATAACTTCGGCGTGTTTTTCCGTAAATTAGGCAGTCAAAGTGATAGGAATGAATGTGAAAGGATGTTTTGGCTGTTGTTACCAGGGCCTTTCTGTGTACAAAGGTAATATATTGTAGCTGCTCATCTGCCGGAGCACAAACAAGCAGTTAAAATGAAGCGTGTGGATAAGCTCTCATTGTGTCAGCCAGAGTAGAAAGATGAGAACTTTGAAACCAGAGAGGACAATTCCCCGAGTTTCAACAGAGCAGGAAAGTCTGCATGCCGTCATCTTCTGAATTTTCCTGTGAACCAAAGGTGTTCCAAAGACATGCAAGGGAAAATGAAAGTGTAAGCTTGAAATTGGATATAGTATACTATATATATACCCCAGTAGCCGAGTTTTTCGTGCATCTTATTTCCTAAGAGATGTTACTTTGTGCCAGTAGAGTCGTCTTGCACACAACTGATACGGAGCTGGCAAGAGATGTATTCCAAAAGGATGATATTTGCAGAGAGAAAGATGCACCATAACTCATTGTCTATTCATTGCTTGCTGAAAAGCTAAAATTTGCGTTCAAATCGCATAAAGTTACGTGTTTGTGTATATTTGTAATGGCTTCCTGTTTTCCATCTATCAGGGATTATAATGTATTTGTGCGAGCTAGCAGTTTGGGTGTTCCATATTTGCAGTTCATGATAATGAGCGCCTCCAAACCTTAGGAAAATGTTGTGATGCCACAGGGAGAAGTCGTGAGTATCTTTACATAATAAATGTTTGGTCAAAAGGGAAACGAGAAGGCTGCGTTCTTGATCTCGTTCTGCTTTGGTTTTGATCTGTGATTTTTCAGAAATGGTGAGGTATTTTGACTCCAGTTCAAGCTGATTAGTGCTCTGAGTATAGTGAGAAGAGAGTGCCCTGTTGTTTGAGTGTGCTTGAAGCAGACGGAGAAGTATTCATGACAAATTGCAGGGGAGTTTGGAGCTGCATATTTGAAGAGCCTGCTCTATTTATACCCTGTGGCATTTTATAAGGGGAAGGTCAGTTCTTGTCTACTGGAAATAGCTTCTGAAAGTGCTTTTTCTGAGGCTGGCTTGAACATGTGCTATGGTATTTATTTTGACATTTCTTTTGTTTTTTTTAATTCCTTTTACTTAATGTAGAACTTGAATGGGCTCAGGCTGCCCTCCCTTACTTGTTACAGGTTCTGAGTTTCCAGACTTTAAATGATGAACCCTACGGGGACAAGGCCAAAGAGGCTTTTATTACGGGATAAATTGAACAATACAGTTCCTGTTGCAATATTGGTCTTGCGTTAATGATGCCTTGCCATTGCAAGGGTAAAGGCTGGAAAGCCATCTGTCGTGTGGCTTTGTTATATGCACGTTGCCAGACTTCATTTTAATGTCACGTCAGCTGTAAAAAGTAACATAGGCAGTGGGGTTTCAATCCTTCCTAGGCCGTGGATAGCTTTTTACAGCTTGCATTTGTTTAGGTGCAATGAGAGAAGGTGAAGCCTGGTGGTCTGTTCAGGAGTTTGATTTTCTGTTCTGTTCTTTAAACGTGAGGAAAAAAAGGTAGCTCTTACATTGCCTGTTATGCAAGTTCTGTTCTTTGCAGAAGCTCCCGTGCATTGGGTTTGGTCCCTGAAGATCTTAAAGCAACTTTCTTTCCGGCAGTGGTAACGAGAGGCCGTGCGGGAGGTTTGATGCAGTTGGGGTTGGTTTTTTCCATGAGGGCTGCAGGAGGGGGTCGGGGCGTGGAGCCGAGGGGCCCGTGGAGCCGAGGGGCCCAGCGGGCGGGAAGGGGGGCAGGCCCTGCCCTCAGGGCGCTGCTGAGCACCGGCCCCGGAAGGTTCCGGCAGCTGCTGGAGTGATCCCCTCAGGCCAGGCGGCCTGGCGGCCTGCAGGTAAGAGCCTTTCCCCGGCTGTGACAGGGGAAAGGGTGACGGAGAGGTGGTGGAAGGGAGACTCGGGGCACGGTCCCTTCTCTGCGAGCAGCCGTGCTGTTTGCCTGTGGAGGGAAGCGCAGACCTCGGGGTACACCGTCACCAGGGCCCTCCTGGCAGTGTTCCTGATCCCAAAGGGAGCCAGTTTCCCCTCTGCCCCTCCTGGTGGTGTCCCTTGGTCCCCGAGGGAGCTGCGTCCCTCTGTGCTCCTCCCGGCAAGTGTCCCGTGGTCCCTGAGGCAGCCAAGACCCTTGCGGTCGAGGGGCTTGTTCTGTGTGCTCCGTTCTGTCCATGTTGCTGCGGCAGGTGCTCTTCCATGTCCCAGTCAGCTGCTCCTGCGTTGACAGTCCCAGACGCTTTTCCTCCCTTGCTCTCCTGTGTGACAGGTAAGCTTGAGAAAACCTTCCTGGTGTTTGTATTGGGTCTTTTTCCAGGGTAGTTTCTTACCCTAAGTGTTTCAGAAAGACTTGATGTCTGATGTTGGAGGGAAAAGCCTTTTGGTTGCCCTGCATGTACAAGTCATCCTTTGCAAACTACTGTTCTGCTTGTTTCCTTCCTTTACTTTAATTCAAGGTAATTAAGCCTGATTTTTTCTCATGGTGTTGACTTAGCAAAAACACACTGGAGCAGAAGATAAAAACAACATAATGCTAACCACAAATCCCAAGCGGACGATTTATCCAGGCTATTTTTTGTTCTTTACAAAATGCTCATCTCTGTAGAAGTGGTAACTTGGCCCCTGCAAAATCAGCTACTTCTATATAGAAAAAGAATGTATTTCCCTGCCTTGTTCCTAATCCCCATCCTCTTTTCCACTCTCTCCCTAAAGAAAAAAACAAGTGAAGGAATCTGTCAAAAAAACATTTATCTGCAAAAACTCTCAGACATTTTGCAAAACTGTATTCTAAGAATGGTCACCCGTGGCACCTGACGGGTGTACCAGTGAATATCGATGCAGCGCAGGTTTCTGACGCAATGTAAGCATGTCTTCCTCGGATCTCACAAATGAGCCTTCCCAATAAGCATTGTTCAAATCCACTTTCTGGTTGGATGAGTAATGGGAAGGGTTAAGCTAATCTTGCATTGCTCTGCAGAAGGGGGAAAAGGCACTATAAAATAAATAGCACTTTGTGACTGGAGGACACTTGGCAAGTAGAAGTCGCATCCAGGACAGGATTTGATAATTCCATTGCTTGCACATCTCTCAGGTTTTGGAAGTCAGAGTATGTAAATTTTAGGGCACTAAATCAAGCCCAGCTTTGATGCAAGCATGAATAACTTCACTGATTATTAATATTAATGAAGTAGCTTTCCCTTACACCAAAACATGCTAAGGGTAACTCAGAAGTACAGTTGTCAAAGTGAAAGACCTGGAAAAGACTCAAGCAATTGGTCTTGTTACCCATTCTTTTACTCTGGATAACTTTATTGGGTCTTTTCAGTTTCTGAATCTTGTTGCAATTCCGTTTCATTATTTGTTAGCTCTTTAAATATTTGTCCAACGTCCTTACCTGTGGCAATGTCACCAGAAAGAAGCACGCTCTGCAAAGTTGTTGCTTAGCTTATGAACACTCCTGGCTCGCTCTGTAGCTGCAAGGCTGAGTTTCCTGCACCAGGGGACATGTGTATAGGAGAGAAATTATGGAATAAATTGGTGCACTGGCCTTGGAAAATAGCTGTGCGTGATGTCAGTGGAGCTGTATTTCAGTTTGCCTGGGGTCTTGATTTTGCTGGAACAGACTGTTAGATCTGTAAGATGGAAATTTCTCTGGCATTGCAGCTTGTTTGAATGAACCCTAATTACAAAGTCTAGGCAATTGCAAATAATCCAGGATTCTTGGCCTGGTAACGTGGTTGAATGTGTACTTTCAAAATACTCAGCCACAGCTTTTGGGATGGGGTTTCCTCCCTCTAAGTTGGATTGTTTCATTGTCATCTAATTGTCACTGTTTTAGCCTTCTTTTGGCTTCTTTCTAGTCTGTTCCTTCACAGCTTAATGCTTTTTTATATACTAGCAAATAAAGTGGATATCAGTAGCAGTACTTTAAGCAGCACAAGAGGATGCTCGGTAGCAAAGGAGTGAAGGAACACACTACCCAGTTTCCCTAAGAAGCTCCAGTGAGCTTTAGCACTTCATAATACCGAGGGGTTTGTTTGTCACTGAGGGAGTGTCTGTGACAATTTATTGGAAGTAGGGGGAGAGGATTAACAGAGGGATTTATTTAATAGTCAGTGTCCATTTTGAAATACATTAATTCTCTGGGTGGTTTTTTTTTTTTTNTTCGGGGGGGTTTTTTTTTTTTTTTTTTTTTTCCTCCTGTAAAAGGGTCCACTCAACTCTAAATCTTCTGGTGGGCAAAATTGTACGATGTCCAGTGTACCTGCCAGCAAGGTCTTTTTATGTTGCAAGCGTTCCTCTAGCTGCTGTTTGAGGAGTGGAAACATGAAGGTAAATGAGGATCATAGTTTGGACTTGCTAGCACCATATAGATACACGGCCACTAAAGATACGCACTGGGAGGTAGGGAAATACTCCCAGCTGCTGTGTCAGGAAGGATGATGAGCTTGAGGAGCATGTCAGAAGGAAGGCTGGAGAGTGTCAAGTGTTTCAACAGTTTCTGGAGCTATATCTTATTTTGAAGGGTTTCTTTTCAATGCATATGCAAATCCCTATAATACACTGTGCCCTTGTGCCAGCACATTTTTCACTTGGTTCCTGGTGCCACCATGTTGCTTCTCAAGAAGAGAAAAGTGAGTATAATGCCGATTTTGCAGAACGAGCAGATGCATGTTTGCAACTGCTGCCACAGTTAGAAAAGTGTACAGGTGTCTTGTGATACAGAACTGAAATGGTTTGTGAAATGATAGGGTTGACAGAGAGCCTCTGTGAAGTGTCTGACTGCTTGTAATAAACCAGCATTTAATTAAACATTCCATCATGTGCACGTTCTGTGCTGATGTGCAGGGACCCTCCAGGTGAAGGCAGACCGTCGGGAGAGCAGCAGGGAAGTTTTCTGCAGCTGCCTCAGCATATGGGGAAGCTTTGTCTGCATTTGTGTAGGTTGTAACTTGTTCTGAGATGACCTCAGACTTGGAGTCTGAGCAGAGACTTTGGTCCCTAGGGTGGCACTGAGCTGTAAATACTAATTCATTCAGATGACAGTACTTAAATAATCCCCTGACTATATCCTGTCTTGGAATCTGTGACACATCTTTACTTTGAAACTGTGAATGAATTTTTTTTGTTTCTTTGCCCCCTTTTGATCTGCTAGGTCAGTTATTGTTCACTAGCATTTCTGTGGTGGTTGGGGACATGGATGCCAAGGGCAGTGAAAATCCTTGTCAGGTCTGTGCTCACTGAGGGAAAAAAACCATTAAAATAGGTACTTTTGCAAAGCACTTCCACTCTATCAGTACTGAAGCAATGTACCATGCATGTCATTTGTCAGGTGTCTTGAAGACTTCGAGTGTAATGAACTGAGTAAAGGCTGGAGGTAAAGCCTACGTGGTGTAAATTTGCGGTGGTACTACAGCGTTTCACAGCAGCATTGAATGTAGTCCACTGCCAGCATCCGAGGAAACTGTTCATAGCCTGGTGATAGAAACCTCTGTAACTGTTCCATATACAGGGCGTTTTTAACAGAGTTTGTACTGGAAAAATCAGTTTGCAGACATAAGCTCTTTGCCGTTTCTCCCTGACATGATGATACTACTCTCCTTTCATCTGTTGACGTTGCTTTGCTACAGATTATGTGATTCCAGACCACAACATGCTTGCAGTGGGACTGCAGTAATATTTTTTCCCTTTTCCTTCTGTGTTATTTAAAGTAAAGCTCCTTGACTTTACTAATGTCTCCTGGAGACAATACCTGGGGCCAGAACTGTTGGGAGGTGCTGTGACAGAAACACCTTCATCTAAATGTAAATGCTGCTTCCCTGCCTCAGGCTGCCTTTAAGAGGCATTTTCTGTGGGAAGCAGCTACAAAGTAATGGTCCCAATCAATTTATTCATGTCAATAAAAGGTCTTTTATATGCGTATTTGAAATGTATTGTTCTGGTGGGATAGGACCACATTTGGTTTTTAAGCAGGTGCCTCAGATGGAATGAGAAATAGGCACATAAAGGAGAGGGAAGGGAAATTGTGTAAGGCTTGTTGCGCTTGGGGGCGGGGGCACAACTTGGGCTCTTGAGTGCAAAGGGTGGAAAGAACTAAGGTGCCTTAATCGTGGGACAGAAGGCAATGTGTGCTGGGTAGAAGTGGGACAGAACTGCCCTGGTGCTCCTCCCTTTGCACTAGGACAGTCTTTTCTGACTGGAGTTGGGAGTTGAGTAAAGGAGTTCAGTAGAGAGTGCCTGACAAAGATAGAGGGCAAGATTTTCTGAGTCACTTCAGTGATGCAACATCTGCTCGTAGATGACCATCTTGGGCAAAGTCAGCTTGAAATTGTCTTATCGTACCCCCTCCTGTCTGGTCAAAAGGGAAAGCAGGTAAAGAGGTGCCACACCAAAGTGCAAAACATAACTCTTTATATATTTCATATTCCACATCAAAGTGTGATTTCTGTAGGTGTGTCTCCTGCCAGCACCACCTATGAGTGGTGCCTTGTATGCATGGTATTTCATTTTCTTTTAACTTGGACTTCTGTTTGAGGTAACCTCACTGTACTGTTCCTGGCAGCAAGAGGCTAATAGGCATAGGCAGGTGTTGATGGCAGTTTAACTTACTCTGCCAATGGATCTCAGTTGCTGTAATCCTCCCTGCAACTCCAGGCTTTTATTTCTCTCAAACAGCATTTTGGCATTCATGACAAGTTACTTAATGGCCCATTGCAAGTTACAGCCGTCCCACAGGGCCTGGGCTGATGGTTTTGGGAATCTGTCTGGGTGCTGCTTGGTTCTGCTGCAGATCCCAGTGCTGGTGTGCTGTGCCTTGGTTTCCCTGCGTGAAAACAGAGGTAAAGATACTGACTTGCTCCAAAATCTGGTTTTGCTCTTTGAAAACAGCTTTGAACAGATGGATTTCTACTATTTGTATTTGTGCAATGTAGGTGGAAGAGAACTTCGTAAAGGGTTTTGAGACCCTTGAATCCTAATGGTTACAGAATTAATAATTACATTTACATGATTTCAGATGTGATTTGAACCAAGGTTGCTGGAGTTACTTACACCTTCTATTCTGCTAATAAGGTCCTGTAGTTACATGGTGTGGATTTGGCCCCTAAGGCTCTGGAGCTGGTGCTTTGGAGGAGGAGTAAGGTAATGCATCAATCTCCATTGCTCTTCTCCAGTGCTCCTGACCAGTTATGGAGGTTGGAGCATAAGCGTCTGTCCTGAAGTGGTCGATCATGAGCTGCTGGTTGCACCACCATAAAGAAGGAGGAACGCTGTTGAGTTCAGCTGGATTTATTTGGAGTAACTGAGAGCAACGCTTACCATATTCTACCTAAATGTAAGACAAAGAGCTTGTTTGCACAGTGTGTGCGCCAGGTTGCATAGTCATGTGTTTGCTCTGAGGGGCTGGGACACTACAGGTGATGAGCTGAGCCTTTGCCGCAACACTTGGAAAGCGAAGATCTGGGCTTGCACCTCTTACGTTATCACTTGTTTATGTAATTACTCGCATTACTCGTTATGCCTTTGCAATGGATAAGGTCTTTCTCTCAAGAAGCTGGCTGGCTTTTTCTTACTGGCTGAGGAATACTAACTTTCAGGCATCTTGGCTCTGTCCCCTCAGAACATCTAGGTATGTGCCTGCTGCTTTTTTTTATCAAGTCTAACATACTGCCGTGCAGTGTTCCTGCAAACTGCAATGCCCTGTGTATTTCTGCATGTGCCAGACTGAGTTCTGAGTCATGTAGAGCAGACACTCTCAGATGATGGGGGACTGGACTGTTTCTGGCTGGGCCCCCAGGGCTCTTGTCTGACTGATTTTTATTTACAAGATTGCAAATAAGAGAACATGAACAGTTGGCTCATGTCCCTGGCATGCATTCCTGTGCCCAGCTGGACTGCAGGGACTTGGCAAAGTTGCCTTTACAATGCCTCCTGGCTACTGGAGTGCTGGCCCTGAGGCAGGGAAACTCCCTCTTCCACCTTAGTGGGGGGAATAGAAAGGACAGTGGCATGAGAGTAGACGACATCTGAAGGAAGACCAAGGGATGTGAGGGGAGTAGACTTGCACGAAACGCTTGTCTGGACTTCAACCCTCAACGTGATTCGATGGGTTCCTGCAGCGATTGATTTCTGTCTGTGACTCACCCAGGTCTCTCCCTGCCCAGATAAGCATGAGACAGCTCCCCCCTCTTTCCAGGAGCTACCTACTCTGGATGCTGACTGGGCTCCCTGGTGACTCGGGCCAGGCTGCAGGTTGTCGCCAGGTCCCAGGCCGTCCCTCTGCCAAGGGTGCCCTGGGAGGCCCTGGGTGCCATTGCAGTGTTTGCCACCGGATGGCAGCAGATGCTCAGAAAAAAGACTCGACCCTCAGCTTTGAGCCACTGTTTCCACGAAAACTTGAGGCACTCACAGTAATTACTGTATTGAAGTCATGGTCAAAACGCAAGACTTCCCCTAGTATTGCAGCATGGGCTTCCTCGTAGCAGGGCAGAAGAGGCCTGTGAGATCCAGGACCACCTGCTCCCACACAACACTGCAAGTCTGTGGCTTTCCTCGGGTTTCATTTGTTTTGCAAAACCACGTTTCTGTTGCCAAAAATTCCCAGCTGCTTCCTCCTCGTTTACCCTTATGGCTACGCACTGTGCACCTTTTGACTTTATCTGGCACTGCAGAGTGGTTGCAATTCTCTTTTGCTTTGGTTTTTCCACATTGGGCTGGGAGACACAGGCCCTTTAAGTGAGTTGCTTCGTGTGTGCACACATATTTATATCCTGGGGGAATGCAGTCGAGGAATTTTTGTCTGGACTCTTGACCGGCTGTGTGGCCCTGTGCGAGTTGCACCACCTCCTGGTGCCTTAGTTTCCCTCCCTGCAAGTAATGCTTTTGATGCCCTTGTATGGAAGCAGGGATATAAACACAAGGCAGCTGCCCTGAGAATATTTGTTTCTTTTAGATGGCCTCAACTCCAGGCTCACTCTTGAACTTGAAAAATACACAAGCCATCCAATAATATTTAATATAACAACCCCAGCTAACAACAGCCCTCTTCTTCCACATCATTCAGCAGCTGGGTGATGGCACAAGGGGTTTTCTTCTAGACTTTTTGGCTTTTTTGGTTTGACTGTCGCAGCCTCTTGAGAGCTAGCATTTGTCTGGAGGGCACGCCAGAGTGCCTGTCAGTTAACTGCTGAAGATAGATGTCATTTATCAAGCAGATGTACTGCAGTGATCAATGGCTACTGTCAAACAGTATTGGTCCAGTAAGGACTAGTCTCTGTTGTATTGGTAGAGGATGCCCTACATAAAATGCTTCTGACCTTATTGATTAGTCCTCTCTTTCCTGCACATGGCACCTGCGTATCAAGAGGGGACCTATCTCGAGATGTCCTACAGGGAGTTTGGCTTTCTGAAAGTTGCCATTGTAGTAATCCTGTCTCAGAGTGGGTGCCCGGCTCCTGGTGTCAGAGCGGTAAGGGGCTTGTGGAGTATGCCCAAAACTGGCATGCATGGACTGCGCTCGGGCACAGCTTCAACCCAGAAGCACCTGCAAATGTGGAGCCAGGGCCCCTTACGACCCAGCCTGCGTTTGTGGCAGCCCAGACCCTGCCTTTACATTATGCGCTGGCCCGTCCCTGACAGTCTGCAGGACTAAGAAGTGGTAAGGGAGGTCAGAGCTCCAAGTTTGTTTGATCTTTTTGGTAGATAGGGCATTTGTTTGCTGATCTGGCTGCTCCGGTCAATGGCACTAGCGTTTTCTGTTGAGGTCAACGTCCAATTTCATTGAAAGTCTCTGAGGATTTGGGTAGCAAATGAAGTGAAAGCACAGGCCATTGCGCCGCAACGCGTGGAGGCGGAAAGGCAGGCAGTGAAATAACGTGGCAGGCAGGAGTGTTACATGGCATGCAGAGGGTTCCTTGGGGCAGGCAGGAAGAGGACTACTTTTGTCCTACGTGGCAAATACTTTGTCTCGGAAAAAAATCAATTTTAAAAGACAGAGAATGATAGTAGGGGCCCACTCTGACAGTTCCTCCCATCTCCCCCCATTATTTACCTGCCCCCAAGCCCTCCAAACTCTAGAGTGTTGCAGAGCTCCCCTAAAAGTGGTTCCCCCTCAAGGGTAGAAGTTGGGATAAGATTGATAGAATAAAATGTTTCAGTTCAGAGACAGACGTGGAGTCTTTCTGCAGCTCTGGACCTGCTCTAATGTGAGCCATACTGCTTCCAAGCATGTCATGGTCAAGAATACTTGAGGATGTGACTTGGTCACAAGTGCCACGCAACTCTATGCTGAGACGTTTCATTCCAAACCACAAACTGGGGTCTTTGCTGCCTCCTCTCTGTGCACAGCAGTGAGGTCAGGTTTTGGTGTCAGCCTGTCAGTAGTAGCTGAATTTCCTGACTGCAGATGATACCTGTGTGCCTGAACATGAAATATGTAATAATACTTTGTGTAACTCTCTCTTTTTTTTTTTTTTTTTTTTTTTAATTTATATAAGGGTTATTAAGAGGTTGTGGCTAGCTGACAATATCTAAGAATTATTTGAAGTAAATTAATTAAGGTAGTTCTTAGCTATGTTACACAGTATCTCTAATTACTTGTGTTAGGCAAGCTCTGTGGGGGTAGGAGTGGTGCCCTGCCTGTATTAAGGATATCAGCAGCACTTTGTCAATGCTACAGAAAACAAATTGTGAGGGAGCGGGAGCTCAGAGCAGCTAAGCGTGTTGCTGGAAGTCCCTGAGGGAAGCAGAGGGAACTGACAGCAGGTGCCTGGCTCCTGCCTCCTTCAGTGGTCTGTGTTTTATATAAAAATGTGTAGCGCGCGTGTGTGTATATATATGCTGAATGTGTGTGTGTATAGCGCTGCTTGTGCATGCAAATCTGGCAGCAAAATGTCCATAGGGGCTGGTGGGTGTTGATTCCAAGCACTGAAATGCCTGTGCTTTTTCTCCCAGCTTCTTTTTGTCCAGTCTCTTAGCTTGTTGGGACAGAGGTCTGTGCTTATTGGGTCATCTGATCGTGGGTTTTCCAAGGAAAGCAGGCTCTGTCTCCCAGGTGTGGGAGTGCTATGGCAAGCTTCTTGGCACGTTTTCTGAAGACCAGGGCACTGACCTTTTGCAAATAATGTCATAAAGGGGAGAGAATCATAGAATCATTAAGGTTGGAAAAGACCTCTGAGATAATCTAGTCCCACCCTCAACCCAACATCTTCATGCCTACTAAACCATGTCCCAAAGTGCCACATCCATACGTTTTTTTGAATACCTCTAGGGATGGTGACTCTACCACCTCTCTGGGCAGCCTGTTGCAATGCCTCACCGCTCTTTCAGTAAAGAAATTTTTCCCAATGTCCAATCTAAACCTCCCCTAGCACAACTTGAGGCAAAAATAAAGAGGAAATTCTTTGGGTTGGATCCCTTTTTAATTTCTTCTAACCCATCTGTCTAGAGGTTGTTCATTGCAGTGTACCTCCAGCCCTAGCTCGCTGTATGGAGGTGTTTCATGACCTTTTCCCATCTATTTTGCTGGGGAGCTCCAGGATTTGAGAGAACTTGGCTACAGCAACATGCTCTCCCAAGTGCTCTTTACTGATGACAGGCCCTGTGAAGGCCAGGGAAAGCTCCAGCTCATTTTTTCATTACAGCCATTGCTGGAGCTGTTGCTCGAGCTCCTGTGGGATGAAGAGCATGGGGAAATCACATCACAAACTTTGCTTTTAAAGGGAGAAACACAACCTGTTCTGCCTCAGTGAAATACCCATCGGCACCCCTGAAAGGCAAGGAAAAACATGTTACAAGTTCAAGGACAAGGCTGAATGTTCTCCAGCTGGACTGCAGTCAAAGCAGCCGAGCCTAATAGAGCCTCTAGGCTCGTTTGAAATGCTACGTTCCCATTTTGTAGCTGCAAAGGCCAATTTTACGACCTGGTCAGCAACTAGTACGTACTGTTGCATAGTGCGTGAGTATAGGGGAGTTTGGGTGTCGTAGATACTTAACAGTTGTAAAGTGATCTGGCTATCAAGTGCCAGAAGTGTCTCTTAAGTCTTCGTTGCTCAGTCAGTTAGCTTTGTTCTTTCCGTGAAGTTTTGTTCCAGGACAGCAATGAGGAGTATGCTTTGTCACTTCTGTGAGAGTAGACAGGAACAAATGGCCCAGGGACAGGAGTTTGCAGTAAGGTCCAGAATCAGTCAGCAGCTCTGGCTACTTCTGTATTTCTTGATTCAAAATCAAGGAGGTAGTCTCTGCCCCATTTTTAAGGCCACTTACACTAAAAATGGCCCCTCTGGATCAGTTTGGGGTATTTTGTAGCAGTTTGGAAGGGGTGGAAAGCTACACCTCTTCTGCTTGAACCTGTAAATGGTAGGTGGCCAGAGGTCACTGACAGCCCTGCAGGTACCTCTGGCAGTATTCACCAGCATGGGGGAGGGAGAGGAGAAGATGGAGAAATGGATGTGGAGACGCCGAAATGATATCAGGTATACTCTTTGTTTCTGTCGCTGCCCCAGACAATTCCTAGCACGCATGTGTTTTGCACTTGCTCTTTTTTCTAGATTGCTCAAACTTGTGACCTGTTCTGATTGATCAAGAGGACGTTAGCAGAGGGCATAAAGATGTATGTGCTGGCATGTGGGAAGAAATATAATGTGCCTGCTTTTCTAACCTTTAGTTGCAGCAGGGCAGAACCATCCGTGTACAAGGTCTTTCTGCAAAGATGCCCTCGGACCTGGTGCAAGGAGCAGGAAGTCTGGTGTCAGGAGCTGGTGGACATGTTGGTGTAGTCTGTCATGACTGAATCCCAGCCAGGTGGAAGTCAATCCGGAGTAGACAAAAGCAAACCACCCGATTACTCCACAAAGGAACTTCAAATGAACCAGCAGGTTGGGGGAAAAAAAAAAAAAAGCTGCCTTTGGCTTTCATGTTGTCCTCACAGCCAGGTGTTAACCCTCTCCCCACCAAGCCTCCCAAGTATGTGGGACAGTTTAAGCTATGCCCTTTGATATTTAGCATCTCCTATGCTAGGGGCCTGTGTTTGTAAAGTGAGAAAGAGCAAGACCCTTGGCCTTCCGCCCAGCATGTGCATGGCATCCAGCTGGTGACTTTGCAGCTTTTAATGCAATCTTTGGTGAGCAGATAAATGACAGCACCCCATTCTGCCATGCACCAAGGAGCACATCTCCCTCATCCCCCATGCAGGAATGCTAGAGCCTGTAGATTTCTGCTCTTAACTTGCCATTACCGTTTTGGTAGCAAAAAGTGATTTGACTGAAGCTGGACTCACAAATCACTCATTTGTTTCCTGTGAAGAACTGCTCTGTGAGGTCTACTTGAGAGTCCACCCTGCAGCCTACCTGATCAGCACCTCATTTTTTGCAGCACTGCTGGTGGGGAGCAACTCATTCATGTCACTCTGAATGGTTGTGGAGGATTGAGAAGATTTATGACCACCTCCCCTACTCCCTGTCCACCTCTAC